>PVIJ01014363.1:0-19577 GCA_004024925.1 Scalopus aquaticus | reverse complement strand
TTCAGACAATCAAGTAATGGGATCCATATGTGCTGACTTACAGGATTTTTTAAAGAAATTAACTTCCAAGTGGGGCTCTGATTTCAGAAAGGAGTGTTGAAATAAAAGGACACACCTACAGTTATTCCTCTAATTTACTTCTTGACAAATTAGTATACCGTCTTTTATAGAGACTGCAAATTCATAGATTTTTGTGCTTGTGTTAATTGGATATTTAAAGCTATTCACAAGAAAGTAGTAGGCTAACTTAAATCATTAAGTACATGACTACATGAGGTACATATTTTATAACTCTATAGCCACTGCATTTGTGAAAAATAACATTTGACTGGGAATTCGAACAGACTCAGAAATTCAATACAAACTGTTTATTTGAAAACAAGATCGTGAATAAAACTTAAATTCAAATAGTTTTGATAAAAGTACAAAATCATTTTCACTGTAAATATTAAGGGAAATTCCACAGTTTAACATATGACAAGGATTATTTGACACTCTCAGTCGTGAAGAGGGAGCTAGTAACTCAGAAGAGAATTTTGGGATTTCACCATCTGATTCAAATGCTGCGTGTGCAGTTTGCTAGCAACATAACCTTGAAAAATTATCTTCTTTCTCTCTACCTCAGTCGCCTAATTTGTAAAACAGGCATAAGGAGATTGTGATGAGGAGTAATGAGTTAATTCAAATGAAGCTCTTACAACAATGTTTGGTATATCATAGGTCATACAGAGAAGATCATTCGCATTAAACTTGTATGTAACAGGAACCAATACTAGTGCATATTCTATCACTACCTTGTTTTGGCTTTCAGTGAGCCATTAAATACCAGTTGTCTCTTTTATATAAATAAGCAGACTGGACTATACATTTACATGTACATATAATGTACACATACATAAACACATATGTGTACACATATATGTGTACATATACAAACATACACCGACATATCAAGCTTCAAAAGCACACAGACTAATTTAAATATTGTGTGTGATATGTATTCAATATTTCCAGTTCAAGTGTCAAGTTTGTCCCCAAACTTGCAGAGGTAACAAGATAATACTAAATAATATTAAGATACCCCCTCCAGTGAGGTCTAGAGGCATGACAGAGAATTATATCCTGGATTTTTATCCAATAGCCTGTGTGGTCACTCACTGTAGAATAGAGAGAGTTGGAAACTGTTCTTTGCTAGTTACCAGGAAGAAAGTCAGGCAAAGTGTAGCGGTGCCAGACAACGGGCGGGCCTGATGGGAGAGCATTCACCGGATGGATTCTCTGGGAAAGAGAAATGCTATTTTGCAGGATGTTGCTAGGAAGGGAAGTAGGGTCAAGTTTGAAAACATGAAACGTTTGGAAATTGATCAACAAAGTTTTCTGTACTTTGTCAACTACTCATCAGTTAGCATGCTACCATCCTGGTGTTCTATTTGACCGGGATACTTTGGATTTATATTTTTCTTTCTTATAAGATGCAACAGAATCTCTCCATGTACGAAGACTTCATTTCACGTTTATTAAATGAATTTATGAACTCTCTTAAATTTTCAGCCAAAGGAAATTGAAATAGAGCCAAAAGTTAGAGTTCAGAGAACTAAAGAATCTTTAAATTTAAACACGAAATACCTCACATTAAATAAAGGATCTGAAAAAAATAATAATAACTTGACTGAAGCCATATGATACGGTGACAGGAGCCAGGACTAAAAATTCAAGTTGCCTGATTTCTAAAGTCATAGTATTTCCATTACACCAAACCATTTTCATTTGGTGATAAACACATCATCTCAAGCCAAGATTCAAATACCAAGTTTCTGTTTTATCAGTTTAATGTTAAACCACATTCAATCCCTGTGGGTCAAAAAAAATTAAAAATTCCACGGAACTCGAAGTCTTAAATATGCCCTTAAACAATTCCAACACAAGGTTTACTAGCAGTTTTATATCATATATAATTTATCCAATAAACAATAATTGTTGCTTAAGAGTCACACGGATATTTTATGAAAATTCCTGAGACTGTTTTCGATAAAAAAAAAAAAAACAAGCATATAAACAAGATTAAATAAGGGGTGCAGGAGAATAGAGAAGATAGACCCAAAATGACTTCTTTCTGTTTTTGAGAGAGAAATATTATTAAGAGAAATCTCTTCTATGTCAGTTGAATGATTTTTACTTTATTTGGGTCTTTTGAGAAAAATATGTAAAGATCACCACTATCCCTTTTCTTGTACTACAAATATCAAAAGTTTTCTTGATGCTATTTCATTAATCACTTTAACTAGCTTGGAAAAGAATCACCACAATGGAGGTGGGTGTCTGAATATGCCACACATGCTGTTATCTCTAATTTTTTTTTACATAATATAATCAAGAGTCTACTACCACTATGACCAGGCTATTTTTTTTCAGGTTTGCCAGGTATATGAGGGTTAGGAAGATATCCATACTCAAAAGTGTGTGCCTTTTTTGGAGTTATGGTTTCTTGTGAAAATATATGTTTTGGCTCAGATATTAGCTTGATGCAGCATTTATGATCAGTAATGTTTATTCAACCAGCACATGTGCCCAAGAAGATCCTGGGAAAATTTTTGAGTGAGCATCGTACTGAATAAGTGTTCTACCACACTCAATATTCTAATTTTATACATTGAATATCTCCAACGTGTTTAATTCACCATTTCTTCCAAGTAAGGAAAATACCAATTTTGGTCACAAAGTTTTCAAAACTATTCATTTTTTATTTACTATGATTTTATTTTCAATAACTTTGGTCATTAGCTTCCTCTTCAGTGATTTGGGACTCAACAATGGCAGAAAGTAATTCAGGGAGGTCTGGGAGAACTAATGTAGAGAGCAAAAGCTAAAAAGCATGGGATTGCTTTTTATTTGATCACCCCAGACCCAGAATAATCAAAATGGAACCATGAATCAAAAGAAAAATGCACACCAAAAACAGAGATCAATCAATGATCTGAAATCCAGAAAAGAGAAAGCAGAGATACGGATGAAATGGGAAACTAGGAACTGAAATAGCTTCTCAGGCAGAAACCTGAAGTATTGGGGAGGGGTAGTCAGCAGCACTCAAGCAATCTGGAATCAAATAGGAAGCCCTCTTAGGCAAATAGACCATGTTAAACCACCGCCTGTCTCTACCAGGATTAGTTTTAAATGTTCCCATCTGTGAGCAGGGGTTAATCCCATTACAAAGAGAGACAGGAATCAAGAACAGATAAGCAGATCTTAGGATCTACTATACTAGATCTGAGAAAACTGGAGTAGAATTTTACTAATTCCTTTGTTCACAGTAATTTAGATAATTTAGGAATAAAGAAAATTGACAAAAATTCCTATCCTGATGGGGTTTATGTTCGATAGAGGCAGGTAAATCACAGGCTACAGGGCTTCCTCACAGAAGGGTTTTTCATACTTGAAAGGTAACCTAGTACCTACCTTATCTAGATCAAGCCCCATAAATGCCTTCCAAGTATTTGCTCTAAGTAATTCCTAAACTTGTCTCATGTTATTTGCTTTTCACCATTTCCTGGTAAATATTTTTCATATATTCCTTTCCTTTGCTTCAGTTTTCACTCTGGAGTCATATTGGTTTCCAGTTCTTACCCATTCATGTTTTCATATTTCAGAATTCCCACATTCAATTCAATTGAACATGAATTTAGTATTTCTAGGCTCTGGAGAACAACACATCAAAAGCCAAAAGAACAAATACCTCCATTCAAGGAGTTCTGGTTTCTGCAGGAGCTCATATGTCCTTAAGAAACTGTCAGACCAGGAAGGTCTGATGGCCACACGGGAGGCATTAAGTGCTATGGTGGTGAAAAGGCTACGATAACAGGAAATTTTCCAGATCCCCATAACAGAATTGCAATCACTTTCAGTTGGCAGAAGTCAGAAAATGCTTACAGAGGAAACTTAATGAATTTATTTAAAAAATTAAATTAGGTAAAATGTCATGACTAAAACATTAAATTTAAGAGTAGAGACTAGTCAGATTTCTCTTTTTATCCATAGACCCTAGAACAAAGCCTGGAACACAGTGTTAATAAAGCACTCCACAAATATTTGTTGAAATGATCTTAAATGATTGACTTAAACCCTAGACAACTAATAGTGCTTTCATTAAATAAAACTAGGACAAACAGCAGGTCTATCCAAAGAAAAGACACATACAACATGAGCAAAAACAGAAAAATGTGAGCAGAGAGTAGCCTAGTTTAGATTGAAATGTCCCTAGAAAAAGTCATATTTGAAAGTTTAATCATGGTGAACAGGCACCAGTTTCAGTACCATGATTAAAGCTGGAGTTCAAACACCAACGAGGTCACGTGAGGTGGTGGTGAGGGGAGAACAATCAGGTTGGACTCTATTTCAGACATATGGCCAAAAGCAAAGAGGCAAAGGGAGAGGATTTTTAGGTTGGAAAGAGCCCATTTGTGGGACGAGAAATGTGGAAGGAAAGACTGAAGATGCAAGTGGAAAAAAGACAAGATAGATGGGGCAGGATCTCCTAGGAGAAATGAAGATCAAAATCAAAGGTGTAAAACACAGTAACGGGAGTTAACTTGGGGCAAGTCACTTCATTCTGAGTTTGTTTTCTCACCCATAAAATGGAGATAACACATCATAAGATCATGACATCTAAATAAAATAACTTGTTAAATACCTGGTAAACATAGTGAAACACTCTAAAAATAAATGTTTTGTAGCTTTATATAGTGAATGTATTGATTTATCGAGTATATGGGGTTGCTATAATGAAGTGCCACAAAATGGTTGGCTTGAAACAACAGAAATTTATTCTCTGACCATTCGGAAGGCCAGAAGTCCAAAACCAAGGTGGCAACAGGTTTGATTCCTTCTTGGAGGGAGCCTTGTTTTACGCTTTTCTCCTCACTCTGGTGACTACGGACAACCTCAGCATTCCTTGACTTCTAGAAGCATAACTCCTGCCTCTGCCTGTTATCACGTGGCATTTTACCTGCATGTCCCTGCACATCTGTGTCTCTTCTGTACTCATAAGGACACTGCTCATGGTGGGCGTAGGGCTGTCGGGCACAGGAGACATCTCCCCCACTTCTCTAGCTTCTTCTTGGGCTGGAAAAGCAAACAAATCAACATCAGGCATATTGGTAGGAGAGAAAAGCCCAAATTTAATAATGTACCTATGAAGAATTTACAAGACTATAAATTCTAACACAAATGGGGCTTTGTATTCTGTGAGAAGGAATGGGGGGGTTCGGGGTGTCAAGGAGAGAGATGGGGTCTCGCATGGTAAGGAGGGATGACTTCATATGACAAAACTTGCCTCTAAATGTTTGTTCCACCTTAAGATAGTTTTCTCCAATAAAAAAATGTTGTTTCTGGGGATGTCCCTAAATCTAAGTAATCTGCATTCTCTAAGCAATGTTAACATTTTCTCCCGCAGCTGACACAGCTTGGACTAACGTATTAGTTCTGCTCTGGGCATCTTAGAAAAAGATGATGAACATTTGGGGGGACGGTCTCCAGCATGACCCCAACTTTAACTCCCGCTATATTCTAGTTTCTGAAATTTCACCTTATACTAATTTGCTTTCACGGAAGACCCACATTATGACCTGGTTTTGCTATCTGAAAGAAATATGAAGAGGATTTTTGCTTTCATGACAAAAGGTGAAGAACAAAGAGAAGTCAGCATTTGTTTTGCACCCGAAGCAATGAAAGGAACCCCAGCGAGGCCCTTCCCTGGGAACTACTTTATATAGACAGATTTATAATAGCATCCCTGCTTTTACTACACATCAGTGTTATGTTTGGTTTTATATGTTATTTGGTGTGATATGGTAGATTATGTAAAACATAATGAGAATACGAAAAAAAAATGTAAAATACAAGTTAATGATAATTGTACCACATTGGTTTATGGAATATTACATAGGAAAACTCTAGTTTCAGATAGCAGAAAAAGCCGTATGTCTGCAAAATCCCTATTTCCAAATTCACATGCTGAATGTTTGGGTTGACATGAATTTTGGGAGACACATCTCAACCCACTATAAGAAGTATTTTCCTGGGCTCTCCATGGTGGGGCAAGGGGTTAAGTCTCAGCACTATCGGCAGCCACTGCAGCAAGAGTTCGATTCCCGGCCAGAGCTTCCCACATGGCAAAGCAGACCTCTCTGTCATACCTGCTGCTCCCCTTAGCAGCGTATTTCGGTCAATCTGCCTGTTCTGCTCCCCACTCTGTCTCTAGTGAATCCTCTTACCCCTCTCCCTCCCCCATCCCACACCTAGGGCCTACACCTCAGCTCTGTATGCATAAATAAATAAATCTAAAAAAAAAAAAGAAGTATTTTCCTAATTTATCCTTATTTTGTAACTTCAATAGGCTATTATTAAGTTCATGAGGATTCGGCATGAGGTGTTCTGCAGCCATACTGCAACAGGTAGGTTCGCCATTGGTTCCAGTGATTTGAAGGAAAATTTTGGTGCCCTCGGCATCATCTTCACAGGTTTTAATGGTAAGCAGGGGAAACCAGCCAGCAGGGAGACAGCAACTCAAGCCCCTTCCCAGGGTGACACTGCCCTTTTATCCCCTCCCACCGAGGCACAGGCGTGCACACTTGCACATGCGCACACACCCATGCTCAGGTGTCCATAATCAGGCAGCATTCCCCACAACCACTCGACTTCCTTATGAAGGCCGCGAGTGATAGTCACAGAGACCAGTGGCATAAAAGCCTGACCAACTTCACTGGCTCTATAACAGGTCATGGAATTTGAATTCAAGCTAGTCCTCTTTCAGTTACATAGCCAGGCGGCTGCACCCTTTTTAGTTAGTTTTCTCACCTGAGAGTCAGGGAGTAGTACTTCAGAGTATTTAGGGAGGGGATGGTGTTTTTACAGTTTGTTTGTTCTTTGGTTTTTTTTTTTTTTTTTTTTTTTTTTTTTTTTTTTTTTTTTTTTTTTTTTTTTTTTAGTGATAATGATGGTTTACAATGCTATAGATGCTTACTAGGGATAGGTTCACACCTCATCAGGTATGTTACCATATCACACCCACTCACTACCAAAGCACCCATAATCCTCCACCATAGTCCAGTCTCCCCTCCACCTTTACGTTCCCCTTCCCTCCCCCTGGGGGAGGATTAAGTGAACTAATGTAGGAAGCACTTAGCATGGTTCCCAAGGGCTTGGCTCTCTCAAAGGAGGCAGACCTGTAGCTAGGTAGGTGGTGTAGAAGTGCGGTTTTCTGTTTACATAAACAAAGACGATTCACGATTTTCATCTACTTACAGGTTAAAAGCCCTGTTTGCAGGGTCACTTGCAAAGAAACTACCTTGCCACTGAGATTTCTCCCAGCCTGGTTGTTCAATATTAACAGGAATGTTTTACCCCGTTGTTGACCCACATTCCATAGAGATGCTAGATTACTTGGCATTGTCCTTCAACATCTAGCATTTCAGTTTGCTCATGATTTTTTTTTTAACACTTTCTTACTGTCCTCCAAAAAGCAACTGATTAAACATCATCATTTCCCTTAAGTTGTTCTTTGAAAGAATAATTTTAAAATAATGTCTTAAGTTTTCATAGTTGAATACATTATCTTGCTAAGCCTTTATTACTATTTCAGATGGAAAGTCATATATTTTATCTTGAATTTTTAAAACTGATAAAAATTGATGTTCAAATTGGTTACAGAACCTAAGTGTAGTGCTCTGCTATTTCCTGATTGGTGGAGATGTCATATAACTATCTTCCACATACTTACATTAACCATACTCTAGGAATTCTACTATGCCTTCAAATAGATTTAAAACTTAGCCTGAAGTTATATTGCCAATATCTGTGTAGGTCTCCTGTTGCTTTGGTTAACTTGTTAGCTTGCTTTTTATTTCAGCATGCTATACAAAGAAGATTGCAAGAGAAGCAAAAATCTGAACAAATCGTTTGCCATTCATGCAGTTTTTATATTTTAAGTCCAGACTCTGCTGTAGCCAATTGTTAGGGAGCGATGTACAAGGACACCCCCATAACTTGGACTCCCTTATGCTCCCAGTCCCCAAACAGGCAAACATTCTTTGTAGTTAAGGTGATTTTAAGAATTTCAGTATGTGATTGTCCCTTATAAAGCATAACTGAGCAGAATTGGGGACTCTGCAGACTCTCTTGTAAGATAGACAAAATCTATGCATTAATTTCAAACCTCAAGGTTGTGTACCAATTACCTGAATCTAGAAAAGCCAAATGCAACAAAATTCCTGGCAATTTATAACAAGTGACATATGCTTCAGATTTGGCATTTTGGCTCTACTTGTATTTCAGAGGGTATCTTCATAGTAAGTACAGTCATTTCCATTTATGACAGCTACATATGACAGACAAGGAAGCACGTAGAATTAAAGAGTTTGACGCATGTGTGCAAAAGACAGCACAAGTCTGTTTTCATGTCTTCTGTATTCACTGGGAGATGAACGAGCAGTTCTTTCTCCATCTCTAATTTCTGCGTCTGTGATATGTTAGCCTGGTATTCTACCACAAATAAATTTTTTAACAGAACACAGATTTCATGAGTTTGTGGCTAGCCTGAACTTCCACTTTTAAAATCCTGGACATATTGCAGATGAAAATGTGTTACTCCATTACTTTTTAAATTGCGTTTTACAAAATAAAAACATAAAGACTTTTCAGATTTATTTAAGAGCATTCTAAGCCTCTGGAATGTTTATTGATATAGACCACATAGATTAAGCAGTTTAGAGATTTAGGGTAAATAGCACCTCTTTGCAGGAGGTTTGGCAGAGCGAAAGCATTTCTGCACGTGTTCTGCCGCAAAGCATTTGGGAGTCTTAAGTTAGAGCTTCAGAAATCCTTCTGAAAAGGACAAAAGAGAGACTTCCTGTCAATTCCATTGGTTTCTGCATGTGGCACCAATATGGGCAATGCAGAGTTTAAACAGATGCAAATGGTGAGGGGAGGAGGCAAAGCCTTGGCTTGTTTTACATATTTCCCCATATCCAGAGTGAGTTTAAGTCAGTCTCTGCTAGGAGCTTCCAGGGTAGACTTACACTGAAGTTACAGCACGCTTGAATGGTTTATTTCACCAATATTTGCTTATGGAAATAGAGGGGAGTGATGGGACGCGGGGCGGGGGGGCGAGTGAGGGGAGGGCTGGAGGAGGGGTTAGAAGCCGAGGGAGGCTCTCGCCACAGCACCGCGCACCAGTAACCTTGTGTGATGTGATCATTAACCTTTCTGGAAAACGCAGCTGGCAGTTCTCCGAGGTTTGTCATTAGAATGTGAGGAAGCCACACAGATATTGCACAGACCAGTGAAGGATTGGCTTACTTGGAGAGCTACTGCTCCACTTAAGTGTGGCAGGAAAATGAGAATGCAACAATTCTTTTTTGTCTTTTTCATTTTTATCATGAGTCTTCTTCTTATCGACGGACAGAGACCAGGTAGGACTTGTATACATTTCCAGGAGTAATTTTTCTTTATGCCTGTTTACGTCCGTGTTCCTCTGGATGGGAATGTGTTGATGTTGAAAATCACTTAGGTGGGCTTGGGTGTATTGAGGATAAATGTGTCGGATTTCAGAAGTATGCTACTTATTTATTCTGTTAGGTCTGTTATTTGGTATCTTTTAAAAATAATAAAATGCTGATAAATATCTTACCACTATTTTTCTAAATTCAGAGAAAATTGATCCCGAAGTTACTTTAGATATGTTCTCTTTCTAAGAAGAGATGGAAATGCTTGGTCTAATTATTACAGCATTAAAAAAGCAGATTTTTAGGTAAAATGCAAAATCCAAAGCAGTTAGTGAAAAGAGTTTGGTGCTGGCTGGAGTAAACACTGTTCACCAAATAGCAACATACAAATAGGAATGTGGCAAAGTGCAGAGGGAATATTAAAACAGGTCAATAGCTGTTATTTCCGGTTATGTAATTAGGTGTATCTCTTTAAATAAAAAAGAACCAGCTTTAGAATTATTTTGCTCATAAAGTCAAAAAGTGTCAACAATATTTATGGTCCAGATAAATAATAGTAATTTAACTGACACATTTTTCAAGTTGTATTGTTTTTAACCAATGGTAAGTGGAGTTATTTTAGTCTGCTTTAATTTCAAAACCAAAAATCTAAGGTTTCAAAGCATTGGCAAGTACAAAAAGTTAGACTTTTTTGACTTAGGAGAAAGCAAACAAATTTAAATTAAAAAGTGACAGTATATATCTCCCAATGTGTTCCATTACTCACTTGATAAATACTTTTTCATTTAGAACAGAATATGGTGCATAAGTGGTTAAAAATTCAGTTATTGCCTTTTAGCTAATCAGAAGTTTGACCAATGAGGTTACTTCAAATGACTGCCTTAGCTTGCTCTTTTACAAAAATTAAAAGGTTGGAAATCAACTCAGAAAGCAGCTGACCCCTTTTTATTGTGTACAGCAATTGCTATTCATCGAACCATTTCTACTTCTCTGAAACACAGAACATCTTTGATAATGTTCTTGCAAAATGATGAATGCCCTATCTAAAACACCAGGTCTGAGAGCATTTAGAAGAAGTCATGTAGAAGGAAGAGCCGGTTGCTATTTGCTCCGCTGTGAACATGGACTGATAGGAAGACACCTGGGGGCACCAGCACCACTTTTTTTTTAATATCACAATCCCATGCAAACATATAGCAAATCATCACAGCATGGTTGGGACTGAAAATATTTCCCTATACTCTCCAGAGTAAGAATTTTCTAGAAAATGCTCCTAATTTGTTTTTCTTTTTTCCTCAGCTAATTTGGTAATGAGAAGAAAACTGCACAGACACAACTGCCTTCAGAGGAGATGTATGCCTCTCCACTCACGAGTGCCCTTCCCCTGAGGTATTTCTGATAGGAAACAGCTCCACTCCATTTAGGCAAGGTCCCAGATTAGATACACCAAAGAATGTTTATTCATGTTTTGTAATATGTGATAATGACTCTACCATGAAGTCAGTTTAAGGGAAGGATTCTAACAAATGAAACAGTGAGATGAAATGATGTTTGGAAATTGCTTTAGTAGCTTAACGGGATAGAAAGGAAAAGGTAAGAAAATGATGGTAACTGTTGAATCTGAGTGATAAGTTACATGGGAATTAATGCTATTGAGTGCATTTGAGAATTTTCCTAATTCTCATTATTATTATTAGACACTAAGAGAATCTAATTATAAAAGCATTGGGTTTTGAAAAACACTTAATAGAAAAAAAATTTTTTTAAAAGACAAAAAAAAAAAAAATAGTTCCCTATGTTGTCCAGAACAAGCACATTTGCCATTAAGACTACTTTGCACTTGAAAGCATTTGGACACATTGGCCCAATAACACAAAATAAATGTTTTCCTAGCTTTCATACTTGGTAGTTCATTTCCCCTGGAAATAATTCCTTTAATGTATAAAGTCAACCAATATTACTGGCAGGCCAGATTTCCATTCTCACTCACAAAACTGTTACTGATGGTTGCATCATCAAAGATGAAATCTGAATAGAATTTTGCTCCTACCCTCTTAACTAAAAAAAAAAAAAATTCCTTCCTCTTCCTCCCTTTTTTAAGTCCCTCACAGAAATGCCAGTGATTTTATGCTACACTGTCACCGATAATATTTGAGAATCACTAAACTTCAAACACTAAATTTGTTCTTGCTATAAAACAAATAACTTGGCATTCGATTGGAATTATTTTCAGTTCTTTAATTCATATAAAACATATCTCCCTTGAAAAAAAAATGCCTAGAAATAGCCTTTATCAGGTTAACATACAAAGGCAATTGCTAAATTGACTTATTCAATTGATTTATAGATTGTAGCATTTATGACACTATTCATTCAGAGGAAAGAATGGTTGCTATGTCCATTGTGTAATATGAGGTTTTCAAAGCCAGTCAAAGCCCTGTAGTAGGACATTCAATGAAAAAAGAACAATTCCGTAATAAACATTTATCTAGAAGACTAAGACAGAAGGCATGTTCTCTGTGCCTGTATCTGTAACAAATTTTTCTTTGCTATTAAATTATGAAAAATAGATTTGGGGGAGGAATCCGGAAAGATAGAATAAGGAATTCCCAAGAAGCCAATTAATGGGGGGCTAAAACTTGCTTTGAAAGAATTTTATACATTAAAAGATCCTTTGGTGAGTGTTGATCATGCATTTGTCTTACATATAAATAATGGGAAAATCTGCACTTAAGAGGAGTGGAGAAGTTCAAGATTTTCCCAGCACTCCTCCACAAATAACAAAGAAGAGAGGAGGCATTTCACAGTAGCAAGGGAATTCCTGTGTATACAGAGAAAGATACTTGCATAATGCAAATAAAAGCCCTTGGTTAGCCACACAGAGTTATATTGGCTTTCTCCAAAAACCACCTGCCATAAAACTTAGGGTTGCAAGTAAACAAGAAAAGTAGTGACATTTGAATTGTCAAAGTTAAGGAAAAATTTTGACCTGTACACCAAATTTGTAAACCACAGGGACATTTAAATAAAAACTATATAAACTATTTAATCATAGCAATACTTTACAAAATTTGGCTGATCCCTTTTAAGAACTGTTCAGGTTATAGTAGCCTTTTTCTGAGTTTTAGTCTAGCCCAACATTCCAGCTACAGTTTCTTGAAGAGTGTGTAAAAGTCACACACTAGTATCCAGCAAGCATAGGAGTCAATGCAAGAATGAACAATAAGGTAATTTCCTAAGAGCTCGCTCATCCAGCACTATAATAACAAGGGCTACCTTCACATTTTATAGCATAACTTTCACTGTCTTAAATACTTGCACTTTTTTATATATATTGCAAAAAAAAAAAACCAAACAAACAAAAAAAAACCACCTTGACAACAGGGGAAAGGCACTGCAGACCTACAAACTCTAAGGCAGAACCTCCCTTTCATTCATTCCCCTCTGTTTTCAGCATGCTTCAGATAAAATCCCATGTGGTGGTTTGATTCAGTTGGGGTCAAGTAAGTCTGTAAAAGGATAGGCAAGGTAAACAGTTGACTTTGGAAGTTTTCCAGATTAACCCTTTAGCTTGGTTCAGATCTTTAGCTTACTAAATAGGAACACACTGTCATCTTGATTCTGTAAATTTTTCCAGCTCCTAGAGTTCTTAATGATCCTCAGTGAGATTTTTTTTTGACCTGTGTAACTGAGTTAGTTAAATAGAAAAATCTATGTTGTCTAAAACTTATCTTAATGATATGTATTTTTCTCATAGAAATATTTTGGCATCTCCTTCAGTCTTAAGTGAACTAAGCGTAGAGAAAAGCAAGAGAAGGGTGTGAGGGAAGGCACGCTTACAAGTAAATGTGAGAGCTTTATAGTGGGAAAGGAGGTAGGGGCTTTAAATTCCAATAATTCCCCACTTTCAACATTAAAATATTACTAGATCAGTGTTTTTCTTTATGAATGCATAGTCTAGACAATCATATATCTTGTTAATACATACTCTAGCTTTTAATAATAATCATAGTACATTTTCATGGTGTAAATTTTTTTTCTAACAGTATAGGTGAATACAAAGTCAAAAATAAGCCTTCCACCTACTTTATCACCCATTTTTTTTATTTTCACTTCCCAGAAGCAATGGCTATGAAAAGATTTTGGTTAAATTGAGGTTATCTAATTCCCTTGTCACCCTTGATTTCCATTCAAATTGTGCTTCCAGTTCTCTGTTTTCTGCCCTATTCTAATCCCTTTTAAAGTCATGGACTTCTGACCCCCTTGATCCAACCCCTACTCTGCCTCCCAACTCTCTCTGCCACTGGCCTATTGTCTTGACCAGCCTCACTCCGTTCTGCCTCTTCGGCTTCACTGAAAACCAGCTTTGCGTTCAGCACTTTCCTTCAATGGGGCACCTCATCTCCAGCCTAACCAGGGCTCTTCTGCTCATCTTTAGATACCTCTGGTTCTCGTTCAGCTGTATTTCTAATCTTTAAAAACCTCTTGTTTCCCGAAACATCTTAGCCTCCTTTCCCAACTCGGGTCCTGGAGGAAGGACATGGCATGACTGGAGGGGCCACAAGGAGAGGCCAAGGCAGAATGCAGTGACAGACAGAGCACAAGTCTGAATTTAGGATCTGTGGAAAGTGTTTGGCGCCCATGGGTTAAGGCCAGATTGATCAATTAGAACCAAAAAAGCCGTATTAAGTCTCACATGGGTCTTTTGTAAAGGGTGCATGAGGCAAACAGGCTCTGGGAAGAAGGGGAGACTTTTGAGGGCCCTTGGGGAATTCACACAGGAACTTACAGAGCTTGAGACTCCTGCTCCTTTCCTGGCCACGAGGAGCTGGTGTCAGGTCATTATCACCTTACACTGACTCATAAAACTCTTGGGGAACAAGGAGACCACCAAATGAGAAAAGCAAAGCCCATATACTCAAAGCTGCTAGAGCAAGGGTGGCCTGACTCGAGGATGTTGGTGGGCAATGTTGGATGGAGGTTGACTGCTAGAAGTAGAAGGTCCTGTGAGATTGGTTTGGGGAGCATAGTGCCTTTCTCGGGTTAGTCTTACATTTGGAATCAAAGGAAGGGAGGGCAAATATTAGGGAAGCTGCACTTACGGATGAAATACTGACCACTTCAGGTACTTGCAGCAATGGCTATGATTTGGTTTCCTGGGCTGGCTGTTGCAGCTTGTGGGTCAAGGTCTGTTTTAATATGTGGTTTGACAATTGTTCATTTGTGTTCAATCCCCCAGCTCCAAATTTATTCATCTCCAGTTCTGCTTAGGACCTTTTAGTGACTTCAGATTACTCTTAGATTAAAATAAAGTTAAAATGCTCCACAAAACTGCACACAATAGGCATTTCTCTCTCCAACTCTGACTCACTGTGACTATCTGTGAGTTAATCAAATACGTCTTGTTCTTTTCCACCTCAGAGCTTGCCCATGTTATTTTATGTGCCTTGGATCTAGGCTGTTCTTTCCCTTCTTTTCACCTGGTTTCTCTTACTCAATCAAAACCTTGATCAAATGTCACTTCACATGTGTGTATATAGTGTGTGTGTATAATGTGTGTGTACTGCATGTAGGGCTTTGCAGTGGACTCTGAAGTCCTTCAGCTTTCACATTATATTTATGTGGAAATTGTGTTAGAGCTTTCAATTTTCTACTACTCTTCATTTTTTCTCTAATAGAAAGATATTTACATCTATACAAAATATATAGAGATGATTTGCGAATACTTTTCCCCACTCTGTGGCTTACCTTTTCACTTTCTTAATTTTTTTTCTGACATAGTGTCCCCTCTACCAGGATCCATGAGAGAAACATCTGGTTTTAGTATCAAGAATAATTCTGCTTCATTTTTCTTTTTTTTCTCCACTACCACCCTCCTTTATATCCTTTGCCCTTCCTCCCAGTCCCCTCCCTCTCAACCTTAGCTCTCTCAAGGTGTTTATTTATTTTTAAATTTTAGCACTTTTAGTTTTTTTAAGATTTATTATTTGTGCATAAAAGAGCTGGGGTATAGGCTAGAAGTGTGTGGGGTGGTGAGAGGATTCACCAGAGACAGAGTGGGGAGCAGAACAGGCGGATCTACTGAAGCACACTGCTGAGGGGAGTGAGACAGAGCAGGTGAGACAGGAGAGGTCTGCTGTGCCATGTGGGTCAGCTCCCTGGCCGGGGATTGAACTCATGCAGCAGTGGCTAGAGATAGCTTGATAGCACTGAGACTTCAACCCCTGTACCACGAGGGAAGCCAGTTATGATGTATTTCTTTTTCCTTTCCCTCCAAATATAGATCTTCTCTAACTAACTTCACCGGGGCTGCCAGAAGAAGAGTGAAGACACTACACACCCACGTGATCGTGTGACTTCATAGACGCTCCTGTACAAAAGGAATCGTTTGGAAGCACCTAGGATGGTTTATTAGTTTCACAGGATTTTCCTCCTTCTGGTCTCTTTATAGAGGAAAATAACATAAATTTAAAAACAATTTCACTCTGAAGCACAATTATTTGCCTATATAACAAAAATATCTTTTTGCTACACATAATTATTTTTACATGAGTTAAAAGAAAAATACTTTTTAATGTCTTAGAATTCTTTAATAGTAAAAAGTGCAAGAATTGAAATTCTTCTTTCATATCTTATAATTCTCCAAAAGTATTAAAATAACTTTGTAAATGTTTGATTTAAAAAATATACACAAAATCTGAAATCAATTTCACATTTCTTTCATATTCCTATAATTCTCCCAAAGTATCAAAATAACTTGTGATATGGTTATTTACATAGAAAGACTAAGAAAAAAACTATTAATTGATAACAATTTTATATGAGAGCCTTTAGTGTTTATGAACATATTTTTTATTTTGAGTGATATTCATTTAAAATTGTAAGAGGAAGTTTGAAATACTAATTGTAGTTCATTTTATTTTAAAACTGAAATGTTTGTTTCTGAATCTTTTTCTTATGTAATTATAAGAAACCAAAATTTGATTCTTTTGAAGTTTTGTTTCATGTTCTTAATTCATTTGTACAGATAATTCCTTAGAAAGTCCCACTAGATGTAAGCATTTAAAATACACTTATGGGGCACCTCTCTTGCCTGCCTGTGACTATGCAGGTGCCTCTTTTAACAAACCTGCCCCTATGTCTGTGCAAGTATCCTTTTCTTTCTTTTCCTTTCCTTTTATATATAATAAACTTGCCCTTCTGGATATATAAAAAATATTCAAATCAAATCAAATACATGTATGCCTTTGAAGCCCCAAGCAGGACAATGTCGCTAGCCAACATGAATGCTGATCATTTTGCTAGACTCTGGTCTGTATGCTGTTCAATTTGTGGTGGTGAAAAATGTAAATAAAAAAATCAAAAAGGATTTAAGAATATGATTACTCAAAAAGAATCTCTCCTATCTAAATCTGAATTATACTGATAATTAGGTGTTTCCAAGTAGTTAAAGATGCTCCTAATTTGTATTTATTTAATGATAGCTCAGTGCCAGAATGTTTTATTATTTTGCTGTAAGTTCATCCAGATATGAAATTTACAAAATTATAACTTGACTAGAAGTGTTTTGTAAACATTACAGGGTGGCCAAAGGCATAATCCATTAGCCCTTTAGTTAAAATAAAAGATCAAGATAAACATGTAAAGAACTTGAATTAGAAGTGCTGGCATGGTGGACTTTATCTCTCATAGTCTATTAATGGTATTTTTGGAATGGAAGGTACTTATCTAAAGCACTATAGTTAGATGTACACACAAAGGTGTTTTGTGAATTGTATTACATTATTTAAATTGAATGTTTTAGGGAATTTCTAACCCACTTTCTTGTTAAATAACTCCTTTGCATGTACTTGTTTACATATTTTGTACAAAAAAAGAAACAGCCATACTTTATATAGTCAGATGCATCTCATTGAATACAAGTCTATAATTTTTCAAAAATAGATTATCATATGCATAGAAAAACTCTAAAACCATTAAAAAAGGGGCATTAATACTCAAGCAACACACTTACTTTGGTCAGATAAGCCAGGTATAAAGAAGAGTAATTCCTTGTAATCAGTCAACTACACAATCTAGCCTAGAACACCTCGTGTTAACACCAGGACATATAATCATTTTGGAACCCTGCTCAAAATTTGTTATGGTGTTATGGGGTTGTATTGGGAGAACAAGATGGTTACTCCAGTAGGTTGAAAATGAGAGAGCAGGAAAAGGATACTAACTTGGTGTTTGTGGTGATTGGTGGGGGTGGTGGGTGAGGGTCTAGCACAACTAGCCACTAGCTGGGCCAAACATCTCACCTACACCAAAGGAGGCAGTACCTGGGCTTTTCATTTGGCTTCCCAGATGTGGGGAAAAGGGGAAGAGGAGACCTAAACATGTATATGCAGACACCGTCTATCTTCCAGGGGTCTTCCCCATAAAAACATCCTACAAACTAATTGGGAGTGTAAATGCCTTGTATCACATGCACAAAGAGAAGAGCCCTGAAAATGTTCTACCCCAAATTCTGTCTTCTCTCCCACTCAGAATATATTCAGTCATTGTATGTAGAAGCACATTGTAGATTGTACACAAAATTTGTAATATATGTCACTGTAAATACTTAAATGCATTAGAAGCTCTCAGAGTTGACTTCCACTTCAGAGCTAACTCACTCAGTCACACCCTGTTTAAGAATCAGTCCCTCCCCCCCACCCTAGCAGCTTCTTTTGTTTTACAGATTTCTCCTTGATTTATATAACAGGTCAGATACAACTGTCTTTCCTTTTTCATTCTTTTCTCCCACTTTAAATTCTTGACTTATGATTTAAATGCACCAGTAAAAGAGTAAAACTACAAAACCCTAAACCTCTTATCCTCAGCCCAAATAAAAGCAGGACCCCAAGCCCATGCTCTCTTTTTCTATTGGTGACCTCACTGTGACCCAGGTGTGGATGCAATTTCCAGGTCTTGTAAGTAATAAATATCCGTCATTAACAAAGTTACCTGGTGGTGATTGCTGAAGAGCATCTTGTGATCATAAGAACCCTAAAGGCCAATTTAGTTGTCGTATTAATAGGCTGAGATTGACACATAACAAATGCAAAAAAAATTTTATAAGTGTGTGAAATTACAATACAATCTAATCTAAAATCAGCTACACGTTATAGTTAGTTCCCATCTGGATTGGTTCTCACATTTTATTTGCTGCTATTGAAACAAAAAGAATAAATGACAGAACAAAATTTTAAAAATTGTGTTTAAGTCAAGTGAGTAATATAAAAAATTCAATCCTATACTTACTGACTGTTGTACAATCTACTTGCTATCCATAAATGACGGGACGAAAACGCAGCAGAGTCCCAGTTCGGCCTTCATAATGGCTTCCTGCACAGACCGTGAGGGGTTTAGAGTCCAGACCCACACAGAAGTAAGGCCTCAGCACCTGAGAAAACGTCTCCCTGAAGGTATGGATGTGAGACCTGTCGTCCACGCTGTAAAAGGAAATCTGGCCCAGCTCATAGCCCAGGTAAACGCCGACCGCCCTGGGCTTCTGCCTCAGAGCGAGAGGCGCAGGCGTGGGGCCCGCTGCCACGTAGGCGCCGTTGCTCAGCCCAACAGTCCAGCGTGGCTCCTGGCCGGGCAGGGGCCTCCCTCTCTTCCTGGACAGGGAGTCTGGACACAGCCCCAGGGCCCACTCGGGCTTGTCTTCCACCCGCACCTCCCAGTAATGGCGGCCTCCACGGAACCCTTGAGCACCCAGCACCACAGTTTCGGCCACAAACCTCTGCGGGTTCCGGGGAACCTTCTGCCTTTTCCACACAAATGTCACAGACTTTTGATCCTCAGACACGAGCAGGTTCGGGTGTGCTGTTTGGGGATCCAGGGTGACTTCCTCTGCGAATCTCTGCATAATCTTCTGCAGCGCAGAATACAGGGGAGGGAGACTGAAGCCTTCCTGCCTCAACTGGAAGGAGCTCACAGCAGGGGGCTCCAGGCTTTGACACCTGACCTGGAGGCTCTTGAGATCCCTCAGCAGTTTCACCTCTGACATCACACTCTTCTCTGCCACCTCCTTGAGCAGCCCTTTGAGGGTGG
>PVIJ01014362.1:24406-41239 GCA_004024925.1 Scalopus aquaticus | reverse complement strand
GCTCCATGTTTAGCAGTCTGAGGAATCGCCATACAGCTTTCCATAGTGGTTGGACCAGTTCACATTCCCACCAGCAGTGTAGAAGAGTTCCTTTTTCTCCACATCCTTTCCAGCATTTGTTGTTGCCTGTATTTTTAATGTGTGCCATCCTCTCAGGTGTGAGGTGGTATCTCATAGTGGTTTTGATTTGCATTTCCTTAATTACAAGTGATGTTGAGCATTTTTTCGTGTATCTGTTGGCCATTTGCTTTTCTTCTTTGGAGAAGTGCCTTTTGAGCTCTTCTGCCCATTTTTTGACTGGGTTGTTGGCTTTGTTTTTGTTGAGTTGTGTGAGTTCCTTGCAAATTTTTGTTATCAGTCCTTTATCAGATGTATTGTGTGCAAAAATCTTTTCCCAGTTGGTAGGGTGTCTGTTAGTTTTGGTTAATGTCTCTTTTGCTGTACAGAAGCTTTTTATTTTGATGTAACCCCACCTGTTTATCTTGTCTTTCACTTCTTTCGCTTTGAGGGATGTGTCTTTCAAGATTTTGCTGAGATGTATGTCAAGTTTTGCCTATATTTTTTTCTATACATTTTATGGTTTCAGGTCTTACATCCAGGTCTTTTATCCATTTTGAGCTGACTTTTGTGCAGTGTGTGAGGTAGTAGTCTAGCTTCATTTTTTTGCATGTGGCTGTCCAGTTTTCCCAGCACCATTTATTGAATAGACTGTCCTTGTTCCACTGCATTTTCTTTGCTCCTTTGCCAAAGATTAGTTGTTCATAGATATGTGGCTTTAATTCTGGGTATTCTATTCGGTTCCATTGGTTTTTCTGTCTGTTTTTGTTCCAGTACCATACTGTTTTAATTATTATGGCTCTCTACAGCAATTTTGATGGGAGTCAAAGAACTCAAAATGTTTTGAAGTTCTAAGATGTCCCAGCAAACACCCTTCGGGGTGTGAACTATCGACCCTGTTTTCCAGGGTCAAGTCTCCATAGAACTGCATGAGTCTTTCTGGTTTTCATAAAACTCTCCCTCAGCAAAATATCACACTCTAAGGCAGGACCCAGTTTGTGTTCTGTTCTGACTAGATTCTTTTTTAAAAAACACCTCTTCCAGCATTTTCCTGCTCAAGATCCCTATCGCCTGTATAGTAAATTCCAAAGACCCTGCAGCCTTCTTTCTCTGGCTCCAACCTAATACCCAGCCATCTCCATTTTGGCTTTGACTAAATCCCACACTCCTTCCCACCAGATGAACAACCTAGCCTTGAACAGGGGACCCCACCTGCCCCAGTTCCACCTACTCATCCAGGGTCATCACAGTCTCGTCTCATCCACCAGCAGTGCCCATGCGCACTTCCCACAGCAACATCGTTTAAACAGCTCTTTGGGCGCTGGCCGGCCTTGCGTCATCTGCTGCTCATGACGTCTCACGAGACGACCTTGAGGAAAGAGCCAACTATGATTCTGAATGTGCCCCCGCTCCCATTGTCAAGGAAACTAAATCTAAGGAGTTCTAAGATGTCAAGGAAACCTAAGACATCTTACAGACTAGTCCTAAGATTTTGATCTTAATCTTAAGATCAAAAATCTTAAGATCAAAATCTTAGGACTAGTCTGTGTTTGGGGTAGAGTCTGTCCACTCTTGGTTTATCCAGCCTACGTGAGAATATGTTCCTGCCCCTCTAGGTGGTAAGGTCCCCAATGAAAGTGCACTATAGTGAAAAAGATTTGAGAGCCATGTACACACTCACCTAACTCAGCCTCTCTAAGCATCACTTAACTTCATCGCAAAATGAGGATCAGAGTAATGCCAACTCCATAGGGGTGGGTTTAGACTCCGAGCCAACCTGTGGAACAAATTGACACATAAATTTTTTGAAAAAGCTGATTCTCTTCCTACTTTTTCTTCAGAATTCTATATTTTTTTGAATAAATATTTTATTTATTTACTCTTATTATTCATATATTTTACATTATTGTGTGTTCCCCATAGTTTACCCATCACCTGTTCATCCATGAAGCCATCACCATAGTCCCTTGTGCTCCTTTCTTCCCCGCTCTTGAGCCCTTATCCTCCCCCTTCCCTGCTGAATGTCGCATTCTTATTTGGCTCCCCTATATTCCTGCTATAAATGAAACCATTCGATATTTTTCTCTTTCTTTCTGGCTTACTTCACTGATCATGATCCCTTCTCGTTCCATCCATGTTGCTGCGAATTGCATGTGTTTATCTTTTTTGAATGCTGAATAGTATTCCATTGTGTATATGTACCATATCTTCTTCATCCAGTCATCTATTTTTGGGCATCTGGGTTGTTTCCATACCTTAGCTATTGTAAACAGTGCTGCAATAAACATGCGGGTGCATGTATCCTTTCGGATTAGTGTTTTTGTGTCCTTTGGGTAGATTCCCAGAAGTGGTATTGCCAGGTCTCATGGAAGCTCCATTTCTAGCAACTTGAGGAAACGCCACACAGCTTTCCATAGTGGTTGGACCAATTTACATTCCCACCAGCAGTGTTGGAGAGTTCCTTTCTATATTTCCTCCTCATTCACTAAAACAGGTCCTATTATCTCACTTGATGGTCCCATCCTGGAAGCATAAGTCTTCAATAAAGATAGACTAGATGAAAGAAGATAAATGGATGAATTAATCAATGAAAATAAGTGACATGTTAGGATTGCTCTGTCGCCCACTCTTGCTCTCTGTTCCAAATTTGTCCTCCCCCCAGAGCAGCTTCACCTAGCTTCAGAGGGACTTCTACCCACTGCCCTGAGTCCCAGCTCACTTTTGCCCATGTGGCCAAGGAAGAGCCTGGCAAGCAGCCCTGAGCAGGATTCCGTTTCCTTGACAGTGGGAGCCAGGGCATATTCAGAATGATAGTTGGCTCTTTCCTCAAGGGCAGTGTGTCCTTCAGAAAGAACTGGCAGGATTTCCATCCATACCAGATTCCCTCTTAATGCACGGCAGCTAGGGGCTTCCAGCTCTCCTAAGCAGTACCATGAAGCCTGTGGGGAGCCAACCTAACCTGGCCCTTCCCCAGCTCAGCCTCTGACCTGCTTCTCAGAAGTAACCACAGGTTCTCTTGCTGTCCTATTTCCCTTTCTAGGAGCAAACAGGGAGACATTCCTAAAGCCAAAGCCTTTCAGTCACACCAAGAGGCATCATCACCCAAGCTGGCCGTTTCTTTTCCTGGGCTGAAAACACCAGGAGCCCTCCGCAGGAAACGGAGTGGCTGCTGTAGGCGCATGTGTCTGGATAGATAATACCCTTAGTTCCTCTCTGATTGTGAAAGATTCTAACTCAGTGTAGAACATTAACTCAGTAATATTTAGATTTTTCCCACTTTACATCTGTGTTTATAGCTCATAATAACGAGGTTGAGTGACATTTTTAAGGGCTTAGATTTATTTCAGCAAGACCATTAGAGACTTTCATAATATCACTCCCAAAATGAGAGGAAAGGAGGCAGTGTGGAGGTGGTGGGGAGTGCTCCCTCTTGCCATTGTTACCCCACTTTCCACCTAAGGTATTCTATTTTCCTGCTTCTTTCCACAAACAGATTACAATCTCGTTTTCTCTATCCAGTTCTTAATAACTTTTCTGAAGAGATGACCGAGTCTCAATTGTTGACTCAAATTGTACTAGCTTTCCAGGAATCCCGCTTTCAGTGGTAGGAATGATGAATTGAAGAGTTATTTATTTCGATTTTTAAGAAGTGTCCATCACTGAGGTCCCTAGGCTTGTATGCAAAGATTAAAAGGCACAATTCCCTCAGAAAAAAAGACTAAACAGCCTGTGGGGGGGGGGAGTGCAAACGACCATCCAGGCAGCCACTCGATCGCACCCTTTAGCCCCAGAGGTGGCAGTGGTCCCCGGAGGCCCGACACCTCGAGAACAGGTGCCAGGAGAAATGAAGGGTCCGTGAGGATGTGAGAGTCTAGGCCAGGCGACACTGCCTGCACTTCCAGGTCCAGGCTCAGCAGTGCGTCTGCTGTTTGTCGGCACCACGCTAAGTGCTAGTAGTCCCTGGGTTTGCTGTTGCCCAGAACTAGCCCAGCAGCAACAGATGAAGCCCCCTAGCAAGAAGGAAGCCAAAGCCGGGTCTATACTGTCGATCTAGGAGCCATACACTTATCAATGTTGGTGCACACCCCAGTCTACCTGAGAAGAGATCCCGGAGGCCCCACACTCCTACAAAAAGATTCTAGAAAGCCTATATAAAAGGGGAAACTGTGGCTAATGCACTTCTACTTGGGACCTCTGGAGAGGGAAAGAAGCGGATGCGAAAGAGGGGGAAGAGAAAAAAGAAAGGGGGAACTAGGGAAGGCAAGTCCAGGCATGTGTGTTAATTAAAACTTTCAGAGACAATCTTCTTTTGTCTTCCACACAAAATGATGTGATACGATGGCAACACTGGGCTGGAGTTCATGTGGAGCCATTAGTGCTATGACACTAATGTTTTCATTCAGTGTGGGGTGTTTCGGATTGTAGGGGTTGATGTGCTTGTTTTTTATTACCATTATCATCATGGTCATCATCATCATTTGCATCTGCTGTTTGTTGGCACCACACTAGGTCCAAGGCAATATAAATACAAAAACAATTAAACCAAGTTTCCTGGTCTTAAGAGAGCTCAGTCTCCTGAGTGAGACAGACATGGAGGGAAGAGATTACAGTACAGGGAGACAACGGCAGAGAGAGTGTTTGACATGCCTCGGAAATAAGGAGGCTGGAGGGACTAAGGAGCGCCTGTGAGAAGATAACTCACTGGAGCTATGGAGAGGGGACTGCATAGTGGAAGAGCCAGAGTCTCAGCTTCTGAGACCCACTGAGTCCCAGGAAGCCTCCTTGACCTGCTCCCCCATCAGTAGAACTGACCACGCCCCTGCTGTGCACACACCTTCCTGGAGTAGCCTTTCCCCGTCTTGGCACGTCAAACACTCTGCCTCCTTCCACGAGATTGTAAATGACTTGTGTGCAGAGACCAAGTTTCATATATCTTTAGATGGGCAGGCTATTGTGTGTCGTCGTATGCATTGCTAATAAGTGTTTGCTGAAAAGGAGTGAGGAAGGAAGGAAGGGAGGGACAGAGGAAAAAAGGGGGAAGGACGGAAAGGAGACAAATTTCTTAGATTTCCAGTTTTTATTTCCATAGGCTTCTTTCATTCTCCTGTATTTGACCACCTTCCACGGGCTCCTTCTCCAAGTCCGTCCCACGGTCACCCCATTCTCTTCCAGTTCTCTCTCCCTCACCCATATCTGCACCCTCTCCTCTCTCTGCCATCCTCAGCCTCTCTGTTTCCTTTCCCTACTTCCTCTCTTACCCCTGAGCCTTCACATCCTTTCTCCCTGATTTCCCGTTACTTTGGTAGAGTCAGAGGTCTGTCGTGGGTCATGAAAAACAGTGGCGTAAGGGAAAGCTTGAGCCAGATACAATTTTGTCTCAAAGGCAGCCAATCGTTTTAGAACTTGGGACAATAGAGGGTCGAGAAAGACCCCCGAGCCGGAGGCCTCCACTGCTTGATCCTCTGCCACTGGTGGTGGTACATGGCCACAGTATCCAATGATCACGTGGGCAATCCATTTTGAGCTTCCCAGCCCAAAACAAAAGGCAGAGAGCCCCGGCTCTACTGATAAAGAGCCTGTGTGTTGAGCCCAAATTGTAACTGCCCAGGGGTCACCTATCCCAGCCTCCTCGCCTTATAGCTTAGGGAACCCAGGCTCCAGGGAAATTAAGTGACTTACCCAAGGTCACACAGCAGGTCTCCACTGAGCTGAAAGCAGTACCCACCTCCCAGCAAGCCCAGCGTTTTCCACCATGGTGCACTGCCTTTTGCTCCAGCAGTACATTCCCTGCGTGCCAGGATTGCTGCTGCTGACACACACGCACACACGGGGAGTCATTCTTCCTGCCGAGAAATGCATCCAGTTATGGGGAGGAAGGTGACAGCTGTTTAATAGCAGCACTGTGGGATGGTTCTGGACTTAGAATGTGGAATATTATCTCCCGCTAATGCGTTAGAGGAGACACCAGGAAACAGAATGTAATTACCCAAACGGCTGTTTTTTCCCGGATATCAAAACTAATTCTCCCACCCTGGTGAGTAATGCTGAGAGGTCTTTAACAATTGGTTTATGCCCCGTCAAAGAGCTGTCGCCGTTTCTACTAGCTTGGGGAGCTGTTTTGCCAATCAGGGGTATCGATTTGAGACTGCCTCCAGGATCAGCCTTCAGAATCATCAGCTTCCTGAGGGCTCCCAAGAGTCTCTCCAACAAGGAAAGCTCTAGGCAGCGTGGTCTGGGCGTGAGGAGAGTCCCTCAGCAGATTCTTCCTTGCCCAGCCCCTAGCAACTGATTTGATTCCAGGCCCCAATGATAGCGGGTGCTAGGACAGTGGGGATTTCAAGCAATCACCCTATTCTGAAAAAAAGAACCCAAAAGAAGTGGACTTCCTATCAACCCCTCTTTAAATAAATCTCATATACAAGTACCTCAACTATAAAGTATATAAATTAAGCATAATTAATTCATCTCATCAACCTGGAAATAGCTTCTCCTCCTCTAGGTGTCTTCAGGCTTTTATTTCTACCACCACTAGGGTACATTTATGTTTCACCACAATTCCTAGTTATTTGTGTCCCTGTCATATCTTCCCTAAGACTGCTAGTCTTTGAAGCTACGAGTCAATGAATCATCTACAGGGCCTGACACCTAGCTGGAGCCAGACTCGGGGAAGATGCCCAATGAATAAAACTTTAACCTATTTAGGTAGCAAATGTTGAGCACTTGACTTCAGGTAGAGCTTCCACCTTGCACCGGCACAAGGAGTTCTGGGTACTAGGCACCATTTGCTCCTCCTGCTCTGCAGAGGTCAGGGCTATACCCATGATGGGGAGGACTGGCTGGCCCAGTTCAAGGTGGCATGCAGAGTGGAAGCAACACTCTAGCCACTCAGTGTAGTGGGTCCTGGGGCCTGAAGCCTCACTCATGGCTGCCTGGGACGGGAGGGTGAGGGCCCCGCAGGTCAGGGCTACTTGACCATGGTTTAGCCAATGGCTGGTAAAGCTGGCTTGTACACTGTGGACTTTTACTGCTCTGGGTATAAGAAGGGAGATGAAATGCACATCTTCTTCCCCACAGTGACGAGGAAGCATTTAGACAAAGTCTGCAAAGACATAGGTACCCCCAAAAGTCCAACTGCATAAACTCTGGGTGGGGCAGAATGTCTCCAATATGGAGAGAGGTGAGGGGGTGCTGGTGAGACCACCCAGCAGACCACTGTTCAGGAGATCTTCAGCCTGGGGAAGAGCTGACGGTCCCGACCACCTTTGGGCCTTTGGGGAGGCTGGCTGGCCGAAGCGGCTCACTGCGATACGCTGAGTCCCCGGCCATCCAACTAGAGGGTATTGATCCCAGAGTCACCCACGGTCTGAACAGCCATAAATTACCAGTCAGCTTTTATTACGTGAAAGACTCTCACAAGCATTCCTCTCCCTCCCTCTTATTATCCTAATGAAACACCTTGACTTGACCCAGTCGCAGTAAAGCACCCAGTAAAGGGGGGACAGGCTTTCTGGGCTAACTGACTTAGCTCCTCACTGACAAGGCCTGGACAGCAACCCCAACTCGATGATGAAGGAGACACCAGTCCTTCTTGGTGTGTGTGCAAATCACAGTGCCCAGTGAAAAACCTTTGCAACTTCTGGTGTGGGTTGGGCTGCTAGCTATACCGAGGGGGTTCTTAATTGTTCATATCTTACTTGATAAACTTCTTTGCTGGAACCATTTATTTATTAATCCTCCAAACATTTAATAAGCATCTGCTGATGTGCCCAGTAGGAAATCAGTGGTCCTCGCAGAGCTAGTGCGTGCAGTGGAGTGAGGCTGTGTGGCAGCTAATTGTGATGGCCTCAGCCCCAGTGTGGGGGAGGCTGTGGAAACAGACAAGAGCCGGTGACCCCAGGTGGGAGGGATGGCGCCAGCGCCTGCCTCTGCCAAGCCATGCCGAGTGTCTTATGGAGAAACTGAGAAGAAGCTGTGTGGGAAGTGGGTGCCCGTGAGCAGAGTCAGTCTGACACTTGAGTAGAACTGGCGAACAATCTACTTTCCCAGGCATCAGCACACTTAAGATTGAAACAGTTCTCAGAGCCCATGGAAGAATTTGCTGTCAACTGGACTGCTTCCTGGGGCTTCTTTTTCAGGAGACTTTTATTTTTATTTGGTGACAAACAAGGCAGAAAGCCCTACACAGAAGTAGACCGAATCCTACATTCTGCAAGAGGCACAAGTATTTATCCAAGAAGGTGCTTTCACCATCTTTGCTTTTCATTTAAGGTCAGAACATTGATTTAAAATGAAAGAATTTAATCTGCCATTTCAGTCACCACTCAGAGAGTTAAACTTCCAAAGCGTGAAGGTGAAGTATTTGATGAGATGTCACCATTGCTTGTTTCAAAGAATGACGCCTAGCTCAGTGTGGTCACCATTTCCTCTCGTGACACTTGCAGATTTCCTTGTGGACATTGTTCAACACACCCACACCCACACCCACACCCACACACACACACACAACTTCAGAGGCACCTTGACAGACCCAGTAGCAGTTTGGTTAAGAACTCTGGCTCTAGTCTCTGGTGTTCTGGGCTCAAGTCTCAATTCTGCTTCTTCAGCCATGCGAACCTGACCAGTTCTTTTGTTTCTCCTCTCCTCACTTTATCCAGCTGAAAAATAGTCATCATAACTGCCTATCTCATAGAGATGTTGGGTGGATAAATAAGATGTTACATATTCTGTGCTTATCACAGTAATTAGTATATAGGGAGATTTGATAACTAGTAATTATTATGTTGTAAGAATCCAGGACAGGTCCTTAAGCATCTCAGAAACCCAGGTTATACTTTCTGAGATACACTGTCAACCACCACAAAAGCATGAAGGGAACTCCCTCCATCCACCCCTCTGGGAAGACCCTGCTAGGTCAGCCTATAGATTCTGCAAGGGGGTTTGTTGACATCAAAGAATATGCCAGGCTGAATCCCAACCGGAATGTGTCCAAGGGGGCCTGAATAATCCGGAGGCCAGAGGGTGTGGGGGCCTCTGGCTTTGCCACAGAGCCCACCTATGGTCAGGACAGAACACAAATTGAATCTGACACTAAATAGCAAAGTCATCTGCTGTGAAAGTTCTCCAAGACTGCTGAGATTGGTCTTTCCAGAAGCTGGAAGCTGTGGTGGGGCATACTCTGAAAGGAGAGGGAGACCACTTCTCCCTGGAAGAGCCTCAGAAGTCTTCACAGAGGAATAATGTGAGCTGGCCCTTGTCAGAGAGTAGGACAAGGACAGAGAGATGTGGAGGGTGGCTAGGGGCACGGTGACAGTGAGAGGGGGTGGGAGAGCACTAGCATCTCCCTCATCACCATTAGTCAGTGCTGACCCATATTTAGTCCTGGCCAAGTAGCAGGCTCCCCGCTAAGCGTGAGTTATCTCACGCTCCTTGGCCATACCCCCACACTAACTCATTCTCCAATTTTAGAAATGAAGAGACATGGGGCCTTTAATTATCGCTAAGAACAAAGGTGAGAGCCATAGCCTGCCTGAATCTTTTCATTTAATTGGGGCGGGGGAATGCTGGGGCTTGCTTAGGAAATCATGGGTAATGTGGGGTAACTGAAGCTCCACAGGGTAGGTTTGGGGGGTTTTGAGGAAAGGTAGCCTTGGGCAGTCCAGGGTGGGTGAGAAATGGCAGGGAAAGCTTCAGGCACTGGTAGGTTTCAGTTATATTCAGGAACCTGGAAGACACATTACCCTCGGCTGAACTCAGGGCCCTCCTTCTCGGTCCGAGACAGCCAGGAATAAACAACCCAGCAGCTGCACAGGAGCCCATGCTGTGTGCAGAGCCCAGATGGTGCACTTGATTTTCTTTCTTTATTCCGATGTCATTTTCAGCGTGTTTGAGTGATTCCACCACCCCGGTGAGTCTGTCAGTCTCCCGTCCCAAAATCAGGCAGGAGGAATGAAGCAAGTTTGGGGGTTTCTGAAGTGTACTTATCATTTATTGATGGAGCCAGTGCTGAGCAAGCAGCTTTTACTAAATTTCAGAATCAGGTTGTGAAATGCAGGAAGGTAGAGCAGGAAATACTCGGGTCCCTTAACTCATGTTTTAGTGAAAATATTAGTTGATTTTCTAACATTTTTTCATCTGGAAATTTTTCCCCCAAAGTTAAATCTGATGTGGAGAAGCAATAGATAGAGGTTAAGAGTATGGGTCAGGAGTCAGACTGTTTGAACTTAAATCCTGGTGCCTTCCTTAGAAGCTGTGTGATCTGGGGTGAGTTTCTTGACCTCTCTGAGACTCATTTTCCTCATCAGCAAGAAGGCAGTTAAAAATACCACCTCCTCTTAGGGTTAGATAAAATGAGTCAATATTTGGACAGTCTTAGCACAGAACCTGGTATGTATTTAGTGTCAGTGCAGCTCAGCTATGACACTCTGTGGAAGAGTGCCCAGGTAGCATTAGGACCATGCAGACTGCAGTGCTGTCCCTCAACATTCACCCCCATCCCCATTTAGTTTTTCCTGTACCTCTGTGGACCCTGGGCAATGGCAAGGTGGCAGATATTTAACAACTGACTCTCCAGAGGGGTGGAAACAGGGAGCCTTGATTTTAGTATTTGCCAATGTCTGTGGTGTAAATACTCCCAACAGTGGCCATTTCAAGCTGCCACTGTAAGATCATTGATCACAGCCTTGGGAAGAGACGTCAGCACACAATTGGCGCCAGCACACTGGAGACCTCGGACTCCGTATGTGCACCCCAGAGAATTCTCAGGGTCCCTCCTAGCTCTGGCTTTGCATATTCTATCTGAGGGTAACCCAGACTTAGGAATTAAGCTCGCCGCAGTGTAGGGCAAACATAAGGCAATGGGCAGAGTGTGGAGTGACAAGAATAGCATTTGGAGAGTTCAGGGTCTTGGTTTTATGCCTAATCCAAAAGGCAATGTGTCTGACAGTTCAGTGACTCTTAATTAGATGAGATTGAATCAGCAGAACTGCTTCCTATGGCTAAAAGGCTTTCTCTTCGAGTGTAGCCATTCAATTACTGCTAGAGCCCATTGGGCAACGAGCCTCAGCTGAGGGTTGGGAGCGTGACATAATGGCCTGAATCGCAGAAACCTTCAAGGACAGCGGGTATGTGCATACGGTGGGGGCAGGGGAGTAGTGGGTGGCCTCTGCAGTCCATGGGCTGAGAGGCTTGGACTCAGAAATTCAGGAGTTAAACTGGTAGAAGGTAACTCAAGAACCAGTGAGACTACCTAGAAAAGCACTAGACTGCCAGTCCAGGGGCTTCCAGGGTTATAGTCCCAGCGCTGTGTGACTTTGTTTCCCCTTTAATAATATGAGAATTACAATGACCTCCATACCTTCTTCACAGTAGTGTTGTCCAGTGAAATGACAGCTGGGAAAGTTCTAGACAAACAGAAGAGAGCAAGCCCTCATCAGAGAAGTGGCATAACACCCTTGGGCTGGCAAAAGGCCTCTGAAACCTGTTGCAAGGGCAGTGCCAGACACCCACTCATATCACCACCAAGAAAAGTGGGAGCAGTGACAGTGTCTTCACGGCCTGGGACTGGAACCAGAAAGCTACAGATGCCAATAAGACTCTTCAGCTAACTCCTCAAGAGAGATGTGAGAGCATCTCACCTCTGGCCTGTGTGTCAGGGACCATCAGTCAAAGCCTCTGAGTTTTAGCTCTTCTGTAGTCACAATTGAGACCATGAGGAGTCAGAATGAAAGGTGAAGGACAGGCATGGCGTACGCACCCAACCTGGTGTATCTTCCTTGAAAGTGCTGTTCTGCTGGCCTCTCTACTAGGAGCTTTTTCTTGCCAAATCCTCCTGGGACCTTTCAGCTGAGCCCTTAGGGACAACCAGCACTGCCTCAGTTTCTAATTCTGAGGGGTGGCATCTGATTTCTCCAAATCAGCCTGTCGAGCAAGTTCACTTACGCCGTGGCTGGTTGGCCAGCCTGTGGCAGTCTCCCAAAAAGGGGCCACTTGGCACAGAGAACCTGGCCACTTGAGACAGGGAGAGTCTGCAGAAGCAGAGCAGAGAACAGGCCACAGTCACCCCCCGTAACCTCCACTTTCCTCAGACAGGTTTCCATGGCCTCCTACACACTCAGAAATAAATCCAGAAAGACCCTGTGGCTGGCACCGACCCCTCCCCACCATGAAGGGGACCCCCAAATGAAAGACGCAAGTGTTAGCAGGGTGATGGCTAATGGGAAGATGTGAGAGAAATGTCTCAATGTCCAAATTAAGGCTCCTCAACAGGATCCAAAATGACGGTCCTTCATTGAAAATTTCTGTGTCCACTCATTCTTCTCCCCGCCTTTGAGTTTCATTATCCTAATCAGGCTAAAAGGAGTAAAGATGTTTTCCTTGTGGAGTGGTTATGAAGAATTCAGCAGTATCTGTATATATTAGATTGAATCATATGAAATTGCTGTTTTCATGAGTCTAAAATGGCCCAATGTCGGCAATTTCAACCTAATAGGAAGCTTTCAATAAATACTTTCCCTTGAGCCCCTCACTCCTCCCTGACCCCCTCCATCCGCTGCCTTCGGGTCATTTGCAGCTCAACACAAGTGTGGAGTGACCTAAACAACTCTCCCTGCCCTCTGCCCTCTAGAGAGGGAGTCAGACCCCGACTTGGTGTCGTCACGAAAGCTCTGTGTTCTCTGGCTGGAGAATTCCAGAGATGGGTCTTCTATTCAATTGTGTTGGGATTTTCTCCTCTCTCTCCCTTCCTTGGAAGTTGGAACAATTGCAAATGTAAGTACACAAAAAGAGAAAAATGGATGGCTGATCGATAGGAAAGGACGATGCTGCATGCGGCTCGTTATTTGCCCCAGGAGCAGGATGGGGCTCGAGAGGCTCTTCTCCTCCGCGGTCAGCTGCAGCTCAAGCACAGCTGGCACCTGGTGGAGGGGGCAGGACCAGGAGTGCTGGGAGGCGGCTGCAACAACCCTGAGGCCTGGGGCCAAGTCAGCTGCTAACACCTCAGGACTCGGGGGACTCAAGACTGAGACCTCAGTTTCCTTATCTGTAAGATGCACAGCAGTTCCATTTGCAGTTTCTCCAAGTTCACAAAGAGCTTTCCTTTATGAAGTTTTCTGTCCCATTATCTCACCCAGATTTGATAGAACTCACATCGAGTGCTCTGGGATTGTAAAAAGGGACAGGTCTCATCCCAGTAGCCCTGTAGGATAAACAGAGATGAAAAGCAAGACTTGGAAGGAGTACACCAGTTGCCCAAGCCTTTCCCTAAGATCCACATTCTAGCAGCCTTTGCCAGTTGCCCTCTAGGGTTCCCGGATCAGCTTACCTCTGCCTTGAGCATGTGATTCTCCCCTTGCCTGGACCAAACTACCCAGCCAGGTCTCTTCTGGCCAGCCATCTCTAGCAGCCACGGAGGCAGGGACCCCGCACGCGCTCGTTGTTTGCCCAGCTTGGAGCCCTCCCCACAAGCCTTACCACATACCCCAGCTGCTCTGCACTGGGCATGCGTATCCCTGGGCATAGAATGTCTCCATCCCTCTCCTCGCTCACAGGATCCCTCTCCATGAGCTGTCACCTGGCCAACCTCTACATCCTTCATGCCACCTGCATGTACTGAAGAACTGGGAATAATGACGGGGCCGGCCACCAGCCAGGGCACAGGCCGTTGTGTGCATTGGAGGGCTGGAAACAGCCCTGTAGCGCAGCAGCCATGGCTCCTGGGCGCGGGGGTGGTTTTGTGGCCAGATGAACCGCTCTCTCCATCGGCTGCCCCTACCCTGGTAGACATGGGGCCAATTGTCTCCACATAATGCACTCTGATTTCCCCACTGTGATTCGTAACGGGCTATTAAGCCAGTGTTGCCCCATGAATCTCAGCCTAAGAAGCAGCAATCACAAGCAAGCGGTTGGAAATGATTTTCCCTGGCTGAGGCCACCAACAAACAGCATCCAGAACCCCAGCTGAGGCCTGTTGTGAAGATGTCCGTCAGTGCAGTCAAGAACAAGGGATAGACTGCTCAAAGGCCAGGGAAACCACTGCTTAGAACCCAGGGCTTCTGGTGGAGGAAGGCTGACTCCACTGTCTTCTCCAGCTGGTAAAAATGGGGGCCCTGCCGTCCACTGCATCAGGGTCAGCCCCCCTGAGAGTGTGATCGCAGTATAACCAGCATCCGTCAAGCTGTACTCCGGGTCAGGCATCATTGAGAGCTTGATGGATGCTTGGCTCATTTGCTCTTCACAAAGACCCTGATGAAGGTGTTCTCCTTTCCCATTACACACACGAGCACCTGCATCTTAGCAAAGATGAACCGTTTATCTGAACTTGCAGAGCCAGTATGTGACAAAGCCAAGTCAAACTCAGGCATACTGGCTTCAGAGCCACATTCAGGAGCCTCGGATTGAATTTGGGTCCCTTTTATGGGGCATCTCAATGGGCACCGTTAACAGGAAGGGAGCACTGAGCTCAAGTCTTCCTGATGGAGGGAACTGTAAATGGTACCTACTGGCTGTGTGAGCTGGTAGCTCCTACCTTCCGCTTTTCAGCCAAAACATGACACTGTTGACACCAGACCACCTTCTCACCTTGCTTCCTGCCGGCCTGATTGTCTAAGTGGCTGCGGAGCCCGTGGCCGAGGGAGCACAGCACACCGTGTGAACGGAACCATGGATGACAGCGGTGATGGCGCCGAGCTGCCCTCCCCTGGAGAAGCGCCAGCACTTTACAGACATAGTTCATTCATTCTCATAAGCAGACCCAGATGGACCACCTTGGGGGAGCATCTGGTCGGGTACATGTGCCAAGTCAGCCTTGGAGAGAGGGAGACTCCAGCTCACGGGGCTGGGAGTGGGATCCTCTAACTCCTGCTTTCAGTGGCCGACCACGCAGGCACAGATGAAGTGGCCTCTAGGGAAAGGGAATAGGTGCCTTCACCCCTAGCGTCCCCTTGTCCTTAGTGACCAGCTCATCAGATAACGGAAGTGTCTGCAAGGTGGTGTGGCAGAGCCTGCAGCCATTCCTTACTGCCCCACCCGCACAGCAGAGGCTCTAGAAGCGCATCCCAGGACCACACTGTGAGAACTGCAGAGAGACAATCATCAGCTTCTACGCTAAACTGAGTCAAAAATTCTGGAGGCCTTAAGAAGCTTGATTCTGGTGTATGCTGAAGTCTGAGAGCCACTTCTTTGGAGTAAATTCCAGTTACAAATACACAGTTCACCTGCAGCTCGTGGAAGCCACTTTTTGCAGATACAGAGGCTTAGCTTTGTGGGGTTCATTTCCTGGCGGTCATTATACCCAGGACTGGAGCCTGAAACACAGTGGAGGTTGAGGTCCCCCTCTCTACCCCACAAGCCTCATTCCTTCCTTTCCTTCCTCTAGCTACCCAAGTAGCTTGTGCATCTTAGCAGAGGACAGCTCCATATCCACTTTTTTTTTTTTTTTTGTAATTCAGAAGAGGTAGGAGGAGACAGGTTTCCCAAATTCTTTTACTTGATGGCTCAGAGTTTGGAGCTAATTCTCCCCTCTACCCTCTAAAAAAGGTGCCAAGGTCTTAGCAGCAGGCAGAACCTGGCTTCTAGAAGCATCAGCCCTATCATTCCCTCTCCACCCCATCTAAGCCTCATCACTATTCTTAGTAGTCCTGTTCAGTATTTCTCCCAAGTGCTAATGAAACTACTCCCACCTCTCACTGCTAGGCAGGAAAATCTGCTCTTGACAGGTAGCTCCAGGTTAATTAATAACTGTGATGTGATCAGAAGCAAGCAGGTACACTTTCTATTTAGTCTGGCATCCCCTAGTATATTGGCATATATGATTTGGGAACCTCAGGAGCAAAGACCATGCTGTGTCTCATTTATCTCTGCAGTTCCGTCTGGTGTGAGAAGGTATCATTGCTTTGATTGGGGCCACTCTTCCCTGGGTTCACCAGAGCGACATCTGCAGAGAGTGGGTTAAAGGAACACAGCTCAGTGCCCGGCTGTGACCCTGTAGCTGGCAGGCTCAGCCCTGGGAGATCAGTGACCGCAAGGGTGTGAATCTGACTCCTGCTGCGGGTCAGGAGAGCTTCAGGCTGCCTGGGTCCAGAACGAATAGCTAGCGATGGAATAGGACTGGTTGGGGCAGAGTCTGAGGAGGTGGTAGGAGGGCTCACTCAGCATCTGCAGCTGGATGGGTCGATGGGGCATGGACCTGAGGACTCCATGCTCTAGAGGGGCCAATGAGGCATTGTTCCCCAATATTAACTTGCCCCAGATGGAGACTGTGCTCATGAACTCCCTTCAGTCCAGGGGTCTCATCCCCAGGACCCCTGGCCCTTCCAGTTGGGGTCTCCAGGACTCAATGAGGTGTGGAGAAACCCTATTCTCTCTCAGCCATGATGCCTCTGATAAAAGTGTGGTGAGAGCTGTGTTTTCAGTGGGTGTGGAATGTGTGTGCATGTGTGTGTCTACGGAAGCCACTTTCTGCAAACAGAGAGGGCTGGTTTTATAGCAGCTCATTTCCTGAGCACTCAGAAAATTATCCCCAGAGCTGGAACCTGAAAGGCAGTCATATTGAAACTCCCACTTCCTCCCTCCTCAACTCCCATTCCCTCCTTTTCTTCCTTCCTCTCTCTCTTTCTCTCTCCCTCTCTCTCCCACTCTTTCTCTCTCTCTCTCTCTCTCTCTCTCTCTCTCTCTCTCTCTCTCTCTCTCTCTCTCTCTCTCTCTCTCTCTCTCTCTCTCTCTCTCTCTCTCTCTCTCTCTCTCTCTCTCTCTCTCTCTCTCTCTCTCTCTCTCTCTCTCTCT
>PVIJ01014362.1:0-24306 GCA_004024925.1 Scalopus aquaticus | reverse complement strand
TTGCCATCCCCCAATCACCATTTTTTTTATTTAAATATATATTTTTATTGTTATTTATGTCTTTTACATTTTGTATTCCCCTTGGGTAGCCCACCACCAATTCACCCGTGATCCATCTCCATGGTCCCTTGTGTTCTTTTCTATTCCATTTTGTGCCCTTTTCCTTCCCTCCCTCAGCCTCCCTCCTCCCCACCCATCACCATTTTTATTGTCTTCATTATCAGGGACCCTCTGCCCATTGGGTGCAAGGGAAGAAGCCCAGATTCTGGATCCTAAAAGACAACACTAGAACTAGACAGTCGGCAAATTACCAGACCCTCAAAAATTGTTTCACATCTGGACTATGGAGAGAGCCAATCATACTTTCCAGGGTTCTGTGCGATCCCGTGAGCTAGCCCATCATGTAGCCCTCATCACAAAGGATCACTTTCTCTTATCTTCTGTCCCTCTTAGGGGTTTGGACTTTGAGGTGAGAACATAGGAATCTTGGAGTCCTAAAATTTGAGGGAAGTAGATTTCAAATTAGTTGCTGAGGACTTGCAGAGAGAGTAGAAATGGATTGTCTAGCCACACCAACCGGTGGACACAGGCCCGTGCCGGAAGTTGTAGTGGCCACTGGCTGGCTGGGGCATCTCCTCAGAAGCTCGTCACGAGTCCCTCCACATGCAGTCACTGACCTCTCATGGACATCTCCTTGTTGCACTCCCCACACCCCTCCACCAAGGTCTGGCCTCTGAGCTCAACAGATGTCATGATCAGAAATGGAAGAGAAGGAAGAATTTGCACCAGATGACTCCATTTGCCTAAAATGCAAACCTATCTAGAGTGACAAATGCAGGCCAGTAGCCCCTGGGCCCAGGGGTAGGTGAAAAAGATGGACTGCAAAGGAACTGGGAGGTTCTCAGGAGTCATGGAGAGGGCCTTTCTTTTTTATAATGGTGATGCTGTCACAGATACGTATCACTTTCTCTTCAGTGGTTTGTGCACTTTAAATGGATATAGTTTGTTATGCATGAAATATTCTCCCATGAAGCTGATTAAAAAGAAAGGAGGAAGGGCCTCAAGGATCCTCAAAAGTACTGAGCTTTGTTCAGCAAATATAAACTCGGTGCTTATTCCCCCACTTCTGAGAAGGGCCAGGACTGGAACAGGTATTTGCACTAGCGCCCATAGCAACGTTAGTCCCAGTAGCCAAAAGGTGGAAGCAACCTCTGCGTCTGCCGGCAGAGACAGAACATGGCATACACTTGAGATGAATTTTATTCAGCCTTAGAAAGGAAGGGAAGTCTGACCAGGCTGCAACGTGGATGAACCCCGAGGACGTTACACTAAGTGAAATAAACCAGGGACAAAAGAACAAATTTTGTGATTCCACTTATCTGAAGTAACTAAAATAGTCAAATTCTTAAAAAAGTAGTTTCCAGGGGCTTTGTGGAGGTGGGGTTGGGGAGTTAGTGTTTAATGGGTACAGTTTCCATTTTGCAGGATGAGTTCTAGGGGTGCAGGTTGGTGATGGTAACACAACAATGTGAATGCACTTAGTACCACTGAACTGCATACTTAATAGTGGCTGACCATGATTTTTTTAAATTTTAATATATGAAGGGAAGTGCCACCTGCCAACACCTGGTCATTGTGTCTCCACCAGCACAGAAGCCAGCTACGAGCAGAGGGAGGACACCAGGATTTGAGTAGAATGGGCTGAGCAGAGGCCCCCACACCCTCAGAATGCTCTAGAAGGTGTACTAGACTGGTACCCAGGAGATGATACTTCAAGTCCCTCTCTGCCCCTTACTGTCTGTCTGACCTTGAACCAGCTTCCTCATCTGTGAAATGGAGACAGCAGGTCAGGGCATATATCAGGATCAGCTGCAGTCACGTATGTTGCTGAGCTTCAAAATCTGAGAGTGCAGTGCAAGCGGAGGGCTCGTTATTCTGAGGTGCTACTTGTCACAGGAAGCAAGTGAGGTCAGGGGAGCAGGTGTAGACCAAATCTGGCCATCAGGAAAAGACATTATGAGTGAAATTACACACTAATTATAACTGAGACCCAGGAAGCATGTTGTGGTGTGAATGACCACTTCTTGGGGACTGCCTGGCCAGGTCAGCTGCCTCTGATCCACTCATCTCCCAGTTCAAAGACTCTGACAGATGGACACAGAAATTGCTTCCTAGTTCAATGAAATGGATGCAGTGAATAGTTTACAGTTTACCCCTGAGCCAGTAAATCCAGCCTTCTCTGCACTGTGTTGTGCCTGGAACACATTAAAGCTGCCCTAAGACAGGATATAAAATAGATGAGAATTTAGCTGATTTGTTAATTTAGCTGTCAGTGGAAATCAGATGTGAGATTCACTGCAGTGCAAAGTAGCAATTTGTGCCTGTTTCAGAAGTGTGGGACGGGACCATGAGTCAGAGTCTTGCCAGAGATCCGTGGACATCTTGGGGGTGCAGAACCCTGAGAACAGCTTGTTGGTTTGGCCTTGAGTAATGTCCATCCCCATCTCTATAGCATCCTCACTGTACCAATGGGAGGCTCGGGGCAGGGGTCAAGGGTGTGAATGAGGTGCAGATTTCTGAAAATATAGCAGAGATTCCATTTAAATGAATCTCCCCCCCCCAAAAAAAAATGGATGTGGTCCCTGCTCTGTCTGCCTCCTGGAGTGATTGTGAGAAACTAATGAGATAATGGACAGGAAAGTGCTTTGAAGGGTTTCGTCAATAGACGCACAGGGTGGACAAATTGGTATCTTTAGGAGGTAAGCCTTGGTCTAGAAAGAGAGGATTGATTCTCTCATGCTTCTTTTAGAGTCACTCTACTTCCTTTTTTCTGATTACAAAAGTTACATATATTTATAGCTCACATAAATTCAGAAAGGTAGAAAAAAGAAAATGCAGACTATTCATAATCCCCCAGGTCAGAGGTAACTTTAGTTTATTATTTGATATTTTCCTTCTAGGTATCCTTTCTGTGTTTATAAATGAGTTTTGTAATGCTACTCTACAGCCTTAGATTCAGGTGGGTTTGGGTTTGTTTTCTATTATAGTTAATCATGAAAATTTTCTCATGTTCATAAAGGTTTTTCAACATCCCTTTGTGCGGTACAGGTGTGCCAGGTTTTATTACCATTCTAATGTTGGACTTCTTGTTTCTTTGTTTTTACTTGTATGGTATTGCCATCCACTATGAATGTCTTTGGTTCTAAATATGACATTCTGTTTCCTCAAGCATGTTTCTAGCAGTGGAACTTCAAGGTCTAAGAGTCTGAACAAAATGTATGTGTTTTGAAATATATTGCCAAACTTATCTAGAATGGTTCTATCAGTTCAGTTTCTCACAAGTAGTACGTAAAAGTCTCTAACACACTCCATCTTTGCTAGTACTGAATACTGTTTTTAAATCTTTGCTAATTTGGTGCAGCCCAGATTTTTTAATATAACCGCCATTGACTTGTGTGCTTCAGAGATAGCACAATAAGAAATGGCTAAATGTACATGCTATTACATTGACTATAAAGATGAAGGTGAAGATACCAGCTATAACATTATAACACCTCAATATCAGGAAGAACATTCATTTTCCTATGAATACGAGGAGCCTTATAATTGGTACTTTTTCCCTTTTTGCTTTGGCTGCTAGGAAGCACAGAAATGTACTTTAGTCAAATTTTAATCATTGTATAGAAATCTTAAAGTGCATTTGTAGTAAATTATTACCCTTAGATTTATTACCCTTTGATTTATTTATTCATATGTATTCATAAGCAGGTCACCTCAGATTTTCTTTTGAACAGTGAAATAATTTATTTTTTCATCTATTATCTTCAAAGACTTGAGCTAGTTTATCATTGAAGGGAGTAACCTTGCCATCAGTAGAGTGGACTTTACTAATGTTCCAACTAGTGGTCTATTTCCTTCTTGAAACTTAAACTCAGAGTGATGCATACAGAGACCTTCAGCACCAGAGTCTTGATAAAATTCTATTGCACTAAGTCAATTCCCACCTTCCAGACTTACCCCTTCCTCTTCCCTTCCCACTCCTGTATTCCATTCACTAGAAGCCTTAGAAATTGACAAGACAGTTGTGGAAAGTAGGCTGTTCAGCCCAAAGATGTTCTCTGGAGAAGGATCTTCCTGAGGGTCTTTTCTTTGCCTACTTTTGACACAAGACATTGCAGGCCTGAACACCTGGCCCCGATGATGATTTGGATGAGTCCTGGTCATCAGCGTTGGTGGAACTGCTCCTGGGCCTGGGCCTAGGTCTGGAATAGGCAAGGAGACTGCTCTGCCAGCATGTTGCCAGGGCTCCAGGGAGGCCCAGATGGCTCTGCTGCTGCTTCATGCTCCAGGATCAGGCTGCAGAGCTCCCCGAACCCCTATGGTCTGAGCCGATATCCTCCCTCCCACCTGGCACCTGCCCTCAACCCTTTGCCAGGCCAAGTACTTCAACAGAAAGCCACGAGGGGAAGCCAGCACAGAGCGGCCCCTACTGAAGCCAGAGCCGGCAACCGTCCTCCAAGAGGCAGGTGTGTGCCAAGCAGAGGCATGAGGTTCCCATGGGCCCAGGGAGCTGAGCTGATGAGGTGGCCCAGTGGCTGCCAGGCTGGCCTCAGAATGGAGCTCCTTCCCTCTCCCTCACTAATAAGATGGAGTCCAAGGTAGGAGGACTAGAGAGGCAACTGTTAAGAGGCCAACCTCTCTCTGGCTCCTTTCCAAAACTATTCATCCATACAATTACAATGCAAAGGAAAAAGACATTCCTATAGAAAAAAGGAAATTGAGGCTCAGAGAAATTGGACAAGGTCAAATCCAAGGTCATACAACTAATAAATGGCCAACCTGGGCTTGAACTTGTTCTGCTAACTCTAGAGGCTTCTCTCTCTCCTCATTGTGCTCTGAGTGGGCCTGGGGTGGGAGGGAGCTGTGGGTAAGGCTGCCACCCACTGGGAGAAATACCATGTGAGTCTACCATGTCACTCACCACAGTGGGGAAGAGGGCCAGTGCCCTATTTTTTCTCCCTGTTGGATGAACTGCTATCCCTTCTTTGACCGAAACGCAAGTGTTAACTCTTCTAGAACTTTCCTTTGCCCCATAATCAGATACCCCTCCTCTGTGTGCCTATCATTCATACATTCCAGTTATCTGTTCCTGAGTAACAAATGCTCCAGAGTCTTGCCACTCAAAACAACTATTTCATTATATCACAATTTTGCAGTGCAAAGATTCAGTCAGAACTCATCTATTTAATTTTTTTGTACCACATGGCATTCATTGATGGAGGTCATACAGTACATTCAGCTGACAAGTCAGTGGGTGTGCAGGGTGGCTCTGCATGCCTGTCTGCTGCACTGGAAAAGATGAACAAGTCCCCAAAGGGCCTACACTTGACCTCTCCAGTGTGGCGACCTGGAGAGAGTCAGACTTCTTCCATGAAAGCACTGGACTTCGAGGCCAAATACATATATGAGCAAGCTGGGAGTTGTGTAGCTTTGTATGACCTGGCCTCAGAGGTCACATGTAGCTCCACCATATGCTATTCGTACAGACACAAACCTGCCCAGATTCAAGAGGAAGTGACAGAGACCCCCAGTTCTCAATAATGCTCTCAGGAGAATTATTAAAGAATTTGCAGATAAGTCTTTAAACTGTCACAACACACACCTATTTTAGCACTTATATTATTATTATTTGCCTGTACATCTGCCACAACATATGGGGTGACCTCAAATTCTGAACTATGTCTTCTTGATGATCTACCATGTACAGAAACCCACTATCTACCAGGCACTGAGGCTCAGCTGTCATTTTTCTCAACCTTGAAGCAACCTGAGAAAGAGATGCTAGAGGCAATCAAATACTTTGTACAGACCAAGTGCCAGAGTCAGATGCAATTTTGGTCCATCTGCCTTCAAAAGCAGCCCTCTTTCTTGAGCCACTGCACATCGGCAGCAAATTGCAAAGACCACTGGAGATTTTGGAAGAGCCACGTATCTGAAAATTTTCCATCATGTCCTTTTACGATGGATTGTCCTCGTCCTCTGGAGGGTTCCGCGGTAGGACCCCTTTCTCCCGGAACCAGGGTGGGCGCCGTGTCTGTCCCTGCAGCTTGGTGGGTCTGCTGGAGTTCATGGGCAAGAGCACCCCTCAGGTGTCGGTGCCCTCACAGCCCTGGCTCATCGGGACTTGTCTGTTTTCTCACCTATTTTCTTGAAACAAAATTATAAAGTCTTTTCACTAGCTCTTCACTCTCAAGCATATAGTACCTGGAAGAAACCCCCCTGGGTGCTTAGAAAATACTTATAAAAGTGGAAATGGAGCCCTGTGTGCCTGGGGGCCTGCTGGGCCTGAAGCAGCCCTCTGCATGACGCCCCACATTTCGTCGCGAGAGCGGGGGGCTGAGAGGATTCTAGCTGAGCTGGGAGTCTCCCCATAGTCTTTCTAAATTGTCATCCACATTTATCACTATCACCAGACCCCCCACACAGCAGCAGCAGTCCTTCCCTCCTACGATGGAATTCCTTTCCAGGCTCCTGCTGTTGGCTGAGACCTTGACCCACAGGAGGGGGACGAGAGGCCCCTGAGAGTTCACCTGCTCCAGCCCCATCATTCGCAGACAGCAACTGAGACTAAGCAAGGACACAGTGTCCTTGACTGGTACATGGCAGTGTCAGGGCAGACCTGGTGCCTCCTGGCCACCAGGCCAGTGCCACCTGCGGTGGCATGCTCCACTGGGAGTCAGTCGGGAGGGAATTTAAAAGAAAAGGCTGGATTGTGGGTAGGGCCACAGCAGAGACTTTTCTCATAAGCCAAACCCGAGTCTTCAGCCCTGCTGTTTTACTCACGGCTTATCTCCACCCCGGTGTGGTCATTGTTTTCGCCATTATGGTAAAATACATATAACATAAAATGTACCATTTTAGCCATTTGTAGGTAGACAGTTCAGGAGTAGTAAATGTAGCCACATCATGCAGCCCACTGCCAGAACATCTTACAAAACTGAAACTCTGTACCCAGGAAACAGCTCCTCCTTTGCTCCTCCTTCCTTGGCTGCCTGCGGCCTGGTCTCTGTCTCCGGGTCTGTGGCTACTGAAGTTCCTGCTGAAGATCCCCACGTGTGCGCTCATACAGTCCTGGGCCCTTTGTTTTCTACCACCTCTTATATCCCCTAGTATTTGTCTTTGTGTGACTGACTTTTTTCATTTAGCATAATGTCCTCAATCCATGTTGTAGCATGTGTCAGAATTTTCTTCCTTTCTAAGGGCTGAATTACCTTTCGCTGTATGTAATTATCACGCTCTGTGTACCCACTCACCTGTTGGTCCGCATTGGATGGCTCCCCCTTTTGGCTACAGAGAATGACATGCTGCTTTGCACATCAACATACAAAGCTCTCTTTGTAACGCTGCTTTCAATTCTTTCGAACCTATACCCAGAGTGGGATTGCTGGATCATATGGCAGATCTATCTTTAACTTTTTTGAGGCACCACAATGTTTTCCACAGCAGTCACGCCTTTTTCCATTCCTAGCAGTAAAGCACAGTGTCATGATTTCTTCACCATCGACCGTCCTCTCCTTGTGTAGTTCAGTTATATCATTCAAGAAATTCAGAAAAATAATACACACAAATGGCTGATAGTCAGCATCACTAAATATTATTTCTTCTTCTTCTTCTTCTTCATCCTTCCTGCCTGCCTGTCATCCACCTTTCCTTCATCACTAGATTTTCCAAATGTTGTGGTCCTGAGAAAGTCAGACCCTCACACAAGAGTCTTAGAAAAGAACTAAAAACAAAGAAAAAGGGAGAGTTTCTTGACCCCAAGCCAAAGCAAATGACCTTGACCTTTATATGAGACTCTTCCCTCTTTTCCTCCACTGTGCCTATCAAACTTGGTAACTGGGAAGTGCTTCCCAGTTCCTCCAAGGAAGCGGTGTTTCCTCCTGACCTTGGGGTGGGGGTGGGAGGGGCCCGTCCACCAAGCATTGTTAGCGTGGGCCCACCGTCCCTCTGGGTTTGAGCCTGGGATGGATATAAGTTCTGACAGTCTCTTGGACTCTGCTGCGGGGATGGCAGTCGCTCCTCTGAGTGGGCTGGGCTGTCCCTTCTCCTCTCGCGTGTGGCAGACCCCCAGCAGCTGTGCTGGGGGCAGCTCCGTGAGCCCTCCCACTCCTGCCCCACTGTGCGTGCCCCTGTGCAGCCATGGTCCTGAGCGGGGCTGGCAGCACTGAGCAAGGCCCTCAGGAGCAGGAAATCCACAGGCACGGCAGATTTGCCATGGGCACTGGGGCTACGTGAAAGTCCTCTTCAGTGAAGTGCCTTTTCTCTGAAATGCCACTTCTCAGTTGTGAATAAACATGAATCTAGTTTCCTTCTCAGTAAAATGAAATAACAACTATTTCATATAGTTCCCGTAAATTCTAAAGAAAATCACGTGTGAGGCCGCTAATGCAGTAGAGTACTGCAAGCCCTAATCAGTGTTGAGGGTGGTAGTTATTGCCATCAGCTGATACCTGCAGCAGCCTCCAGTGGTTCTCTTTAGTAAGCAGCTCTCCTTCCAGCAGGCTACCATGGGTGCCAGGGGCCAAGGCCACCTCCCATCTATCATCAGCTGGCCAGATCCCCTGTGCTCCCTCCAGCGGAGGCACCTCAAGGGGCTACTCCCCAGGATGGGTGTTCCTGTCTCCACTGCCCCAGCCTGAATGAGCCCCACTGGCCTTTACTCTCCATTCCAAGCAGCGTCCTCCGCTGCATCCTCTGACAGACCCTGCAGTGGCTTCAGTTGTAGCTGTGATTTGTTTGTGATTAGCATTAATTCTCCAAGGTGTGATTGGAATTGTTTATTGTTTACTGAACAAACAAGAGGAGAAAATAACATTTTATGGGCAGTTGTAGCGCAGAATGGTTAAATGTCACCGCTTCTCAGGGAGACTAATGGTAAAATGTGCGCATTTTACTAAATGTAAAATTTTTATAATATTAAAAATAAAATTATTGCTGTGTTTTTTCAGCCAAGCAATGGAAATAAATGTCAATTAGGGAAACCAGGGGGAAAGACCGTGTGGTAAAATAAAGGGGTTGGCGGAGGTGCAAAGGGATAAGGACATTTTTAATTTCTTCAGTGAGCTCAACCACAAACAAATGAATGCATTCTGCTTTCCCACAGATGGCCTAGGGGGACTTTGGTTCTTTGTAAATGGATAGGGAATCCCACTTTGTCCAAGGAACTGGGATTTTGAAATAAATCCTCTGTTGCTCCGTCTTGTTAGTTGACAGCTCGGCTTCATCCTGGTGTCATCCTTGATGTCCTCTTCCCTCTCCCCCTCGTGTCCAGGTTGCCAGCCCATCCTGTCAGGGTTACCTCCAGCAAGTCGCTCACAACTCTCACCCCTGGCCATGTCTGCTGTGCCAGCCTCCTGCAAGCTGCCTCTGTCACTTGCTTGGTTAGTTACCACAGCTTATGGACTGACTTCCTGCATCTTCTGTTGCCCTCTCCAGTTCATTTTCCCAAAATTGCTCAGAATGATCTTTTTAAAATTCATCAAATGTTTTTCCGTCTCTTGTCTGAATTCCGTAAGCAAAGTCCACACCTCTTACCGCAGCCTGCAAGATCCTGCCTGGCTGGGCTCTGCCTCCCTGCCAGCCTCCGCTCATGCCCCTCCCACCCCTCTGTGACCCTCTTGAACTGCACCGAACTCTGCTCCGTTTCCAGCTCACTAGCCTCCTTTCCCACCCCTGGCCTTGCAGTTCCTGCTGCTCCAGCCTTTTTACATGGCAGACTTTCTCATTCTTCAGCTCGAATATCATTCCCCAAAGATAACTCCTGTGGCCCACCTATCAAGCTAGGTTACCTGTGTTACCCTCTCCAACTCTTTTAATGCCAGTGTTAGGCTTTTTCAGAAGCTCTGAACATTGTTCACTGTTCAATAAACCAGAGATTGAATGCAGGGGATGGGAGAGGAGAAGGTGGGTGGAATTTCTCTGGTGTAAACTAAAAGAGTTAGCAACTTCCAGAATGCAAGGAAATTCCACCTCACCGTATTCTTCTGCTTAACTTGGAGATCTATTTTGCACTCCTCGTATCCATTCATTAGCATTCGCGATGTGCCAGGCACTCGCCGGGAGATAAAGTAAGTAAGATGGAGCCCCTGCTGCAGAGAATTTAGAATTTAGTGGCAGAACCTAGCAATGCAGACATAATTGCCCAATCGAGTGAGGTGAGTGCACAGATCAAGGTGTGCAGCGATTACCAGAACACCCCCGAGGGAGCCACATGTCTTCCTTCAAGGAAGAAGAACTGGCAGTTGGGGAAAGTGACATCTGAGTTAGGAGAAGTTGTTCAGATGGACAAGATGACTCCAGACAATGGAAGCCGTAGCAATGGCTGCATGTTCAAGAAATTGCAAGTCATGGTGTTGAGGTAAAGCTGCGAAGCGCTGCAACAGTCGCCTCAGCCAGGTGTGCAAGGGCTTTGCTTAGGTTGAGTGCTGTGGAGAACAGCAAGTTCTGTGGTGGGGTTAGGACCTAAAAGGAGATGGGCTCAGGAAGATAAATCTGGTGCTGGGGCGACTCCTGACATAAATGACCTTGAAAGTTGATCATTGCAATTATTTTCCATAACCATTGTTTGTATGGCAAATTACTATTCTGTTTTTTATATTATTGTTTTTGCTGGAAAGGTCTGGCCTACAGATCCACACCTCTACTTTGGGGTGGGAGGGGTTCCCCAAGGTGCTGTCTGTCCCTAAGATGTGGCCTGTACAGACTCCTCATTGACCCCCTCCCACCCAGCATCCACAACCAGTTAGCCCAAACTCTTGGGATACTCTCTGAAATTAACACATAAGAACCCCACATATGGCTTTATAGATGCAATTTTATTTGAGCACCACCCAAATCCTGTAAATTAGATAGAATCTCTAACTCGCAGAACAGTAAAACCCTGTGAACTGTGTCAGAGTTCACACTGCCTGTTAGAAAAGAGAACCGGAACCTGGTAGCTAGTGTTTTGTCTACACCGAAAGGGCTCATCAGCACAAACTGAACGACAGCTGCCTTGAGCCTGCTAGAGTCCCAACAGAAATGGAACCCAGGTGTGCAAGAAACTGGGGAACCCTGGACCATGGAGGGAACCATTGTGGACAGAGTGGGTGTTGGAAGGCTGGAAGGCATGGAATTCTCCCGAGGGGAGGAGGACCTGAAGATTTGTTTCTGTAACACAAGACATTCTCTTCAGGTGTCACCGGGGAGCTTGTGGACACTCTGGCCCAGAGCCCCCTCCCCCCGCTCTGCAGTGGGACCCAGGGGCGCCCTGATTACCACGCTCCTGTGTGACACTGATGTTGGGATCTGTGGGCAGGCAGCGCAGCAGCCTCAGCCCGTGGTCAGTGCACATGGCTGGCGTTAGAGGGTCCGCAAACCAGGAAACAGAGGCCCTGAGGAGAAATGGCTGCTCAGGGCCCCAGAGGTCTCTGGCCAGGGGTGGGTCTCAAACCAGCCCTCCCGATTCCCAGCACAGCGCTTTCCTACTCGACCCACTGGCGGCCCGCCACCGTTCGGCCACTCCGCGCCAATTTACATCTTGAGTAGGAACCCAAGATGCCAGTTCTTTAATGAGTTTGTCCACACTGCAATTTATGAGTCCCTAAGCCCTCAGCAAGACTGGGCTCTGCCAGGCTTAATTTACGCAGTTCGTGGGCCTTCCAGCACCCCCATTAACGTGAGCACAGTGGCTGCGGCTGCTCGCTGGTGCTGTTTGACTGCGTCCCCTCATGTCGCCATCCATTTTCACGTCTCCAGCTTGTTTACCCTTGAGCACCCTATCTCCTCATCCTGGGAAATTCTGACTTTCCCCCGGCAGGTGGAAGCCTGGCCCACCTCTGGGCTCCCCCTCCAGCCCTGCGCCTGCCCTCTCCTCCTCTAGAAGCCAGCCCCCGCCCCCCACATCCTCTCCCCTTCTCTTTAATTTAAAAGCCAGATCCCCTTCTCAGTGAAGCTGCACTCAGTATTCCCCCTCTAACGAGTGTCACAAGACAAGAGCGAGAGCAAGCGGGGGGAGAAAGCCCAGAGCTGATACGAATGTGCCTTTTTTAATGCCACACAAATCACCTTAATTAAAAATTAATTAAATGCCCTAAAATTTGACATTCGTTTAAAAAAGAAATTTGAATTAGTAAAGTTGTGTCGATTTTATAGCCTCCAATCTCCAAGACATGACTGAAGTCGGGGAGTATGTTGGGCTTCTGTCTGGAATGCGCAGTTAGGGAGAAGAGGTTGTCGCAGAGAATGGGGTGTGAGTGCCCTGTGGTCAGGACAGCGGTGCCCATAGCCCGCCCGGGCCACGCGTGTGTCAGATGCACATCTGAACTCGTCTCTACTGAGCGGCAGATAAATGGGCAAATGTGGTGCTGTTTCAGGGGAGACGTTCCACAATGACAGGGTGAGTGGCTGGGCAAGAATGGGTAAGAGGGCAGAGGCTTCGGGGGAGAGCCATAACATAGTCTTTACTAGTAAAGATGGCACTGATGAGACCCAGTGACCTTCAAAACATAGAGCCACCAACAGCCATTGCCCAGAATCAGGAAGAAGGTGAAGGGGTCTTGGAGGTTGGATTGGAGGCCATAGCCTCATGTGCCAGAGGCAGTGGGGAGCCATGGAATTAAAGGCCCCACCCAAGATGCCCAGGAGCTCAGGGCACATCCACTAGCCTTCAAAGAACGTGGTCCTCAACTCCGGCCCATGAGAATCACCCAGGAGCTTTTACAACCCAGGGCTGCCCCTCCAGAGTCACTGATTTCGTTGGTCCAAGATGCAGCCTTGGATCAATCAATATCAACAATGTTCTTACTTCCCAAGCGACTCCCAGGGTAGTTGTGGCAGAAGGGCCATCTGACCCAAGTTTGGGGAGGAGGATTCCACCTGGAACCATCTAGCCAGGGTCTGGCCATCACCTGCAATATACCTGCCGCGGGGCCACAGGCAAAAAAGCATTTAGCAGGAGCCACTTGTGTGTCGTGGGGCCTGCTGTTTAAAAAGCATTTCTCAGTACAATATTGAGCCTTTCTAATCCTCAATCTCCTGATTAATCAAATGGTAATAATAATAACTACTCTGCCAGGTTTTTATGAGGTTCAAACAAGAAAGGATTAGGAAAGCACATTGTAAGCTGTTAAAATGTTATACAAAGGTAAGGAATGATGATAGTCTGCTACCCCCGGTGACTTAAATCATTATTCTGGTAGGAACTGCTCTTTCAAAGGTAATAAATACATTTCCGGAGAGAAGACCCTCATTCACAAGAGATCCCCAGGCACCCACACTCCCCCAAGTGGCTTGATCTCCGATATCCCTAACCTCTTTGCAGCTGGAAGCCTTGTGCGTTCCAGTGGTTACCAGGCATCAGTGGCATTCGTGGGTGGAAGCCATCAAGAAGTGCCAGCAGGACGCAGGGACTGGCTCTCCGACTCCAAGCCCCCCACCCCTTCTTCTCTGCTCTGGGGGCAGTTTCACCAGCCAGAGCCTCAGGCCAGCCTACTTCATAAGCCACAATCACTTCACAACCACAGGAAGGATGCTATTTAGGAAACTCAGGCCCTTGATTAAAACCATTCACCAAGGGTACTTTCCTCCTTGGAATTTATGGGCCCCATAAAAAAAAGAACTTGAGAAGACAGAGTGGTTGTTTTTTGTTGTGGCTCATTAGTTTTGAGTTTGGGCTGGCAGTAAAGATCAGAGTACCAGGCGTCCATCTAATTGAATCTTGCGCAAGCATAAAGTTCCCTGTGGTACAGAGGAGGTGATGCTAGGAAGCCTGGTCTCTCCAGTGGGAGTGGGAGGGGGAGGGGGGAGGAATGGCAGATGCTGAAAGAGATGTTTCTCTGGGCTGTGGCTGTGCCTTATCCGAGGAAGAGGGGTTCTGGAGATAAACTCCGGGGCGTCCAGAGAGCGAAGCAGCACTACCCCACTGCTGGACACTTTCCTCACTGTGGTTTGTGACTGAAGGGCAGGACTTCCCACCCTTCTGTACCCATTATCTCCACTCCTGAGGACACCTATCACATGGGGGGTGGGGGGGTGGGGGGTGGGTAGAGATCCCCAGGAGAGACAGTACACAAGAGAGAGAACAAGATGTCAGAAACAAGAGTCTACTAATCCCAGCAAGACTTTGATATGATTGCCTCATGTATATGATGGACATGATAACCCACAGATAATACAGGGGATCAGTTCAGTCCCCGATTAGGGGACATCTCTATACAGATGTTGCAGAGTCAGGAAGAAGGACTTGATACCTCCCTTCAAGTCACTTACAGTTCGGTGAGGAAGACAAGAACACCAACGGCTGTTTTATTTATATGAAAGGCAGGAAGAAGTTAGAAGCACAAATTCAAATGAAAGGACTGTTTGTGGGGTGGAGACTGTGGCAGGTGAGGTGGGGAGTCGGGATTCTCTCCCGCTGCTGGGAGAGGAGCCTGAGTGGAAGGTGTTTCCAAGTGAAAGGGGAACCCTAGGACGATGAGGGGTGACACACATTACCTCCCCAACCCACAGGGAAGGAGAAGAAGACATCACCAAGGAAAAAAAGAATAGGTTTGAATTATTTACAGATTTAAAACTCCTCTATATCTAGATACATTATAAACAGAATGAAAATACACATACAATACTGAGATTATCAAACATATAATAAATAGGGTCACACCTTTTTTCATAATTTCATACAATGAAGGTAGAAATAATAGAAAAATTGGCAAAAGGAAGTGGCTGATTTCCTAAAAGTCAGAGTAAAGTAAAGCTAGTAATGTGGTAATTCAACCTCACTATCAGAGAAATACAAATAAAACAAAAAGGAAATATCTTTAGTTAAAAATTAAAATCATTATAATTTTGAGGGCTGGCCAGGATGTAGTAAGGGGAATGTGAGGGTATGAACACAGCGGGTGAGAGTATAAATTGGATTAACTTCTAGAAAGCAATTTTACAATATGTTATCCAGGGCCTTTAAAATGTTTATACCCTTTGATTCAGTAATTCCACTTCTGGGAATCTATCCTATGAAAATGATCTGAAATGCAGGCAAAGGTTTATGCCCAAAGATATTCTTTAAAGTGTTATTATAAACAGTCTAACAATCCAATCATTTACTAATATTTAAATAAATGATGGATGGTACGTATCATGCCCTATTGCCATCATTAAAAAGTATTCTTCTGGGAGATTTTTAAATGCTTAGAAGAGCTTGTTGACATGACCTTAATTATTTTAAGGCATAGATACACATGACACAACTATACTCACTCACTTTTACAGTGCTGGCCAAAAAAGAGAAATCTACTGTGATGTTAAAAATGATGGCCCTCTGGGTGGAGGAAACAGTTCAATGAACCAGAAAAGCATGGCGTTTTAGATATGAAAGATCACCTCACCCAGAGTCCCACATCACAATCAACAAGAAGGTTTACTAAGATGTGTCAAAGGGAAGCCTCGTTGCACAGCCAGGTTGAAGAAGGCCACCCACTAGGTGAGGCCCAGAGAGGCTGTGCGACTCTGCCAGGTGGCACTGCCCTCACCCTCTCCAACAAGCCAGCGGAGCATTGACGAGGGGAGCGACTACTGAGGCCCCAGCTGCCCCAGGGATGCAGCTAGAATAAGAGGACAGAGCACAAGGCAGCCAGACTTGGGTCGACCCACGTGGGCACTGCCTGCTCATCTCAGGGGCCCGAGTTTCCTCTACCCCACGTGCCGCAGGAACGCGCTGGCAGGAGACACCGCGGAAGCGCCAGCGGAGCCCTTACTTGGGGGTTCCCAGGCAGAGTCCCCATTCTGTAGGCAGACTAGGCGAGGCCAACTGAAGCCTGGCCCTCTGTTGTAGAAAGTCACAGGGGGTTACAGGTTAATCATCATAATGTGTTGTTCTTGATGCAGGATGAATAACCGATAACATGTCCATTATAACTGCCCCTCTCCTTCCTTCCACTGGGGACTCTGATCTTTCTATGAATTTCAGAACTGAGACAGACCTTTAGACACATCAAAGGTTTCTGAGAGAGAGAAGAGATGTGACCTTTGTCATGCAGCCAGTCCTGGGGGAGCTGGTCCCGGGCCCAGACCCAGCACTCACTCTGTGTCCTGTAATAGAAAGTGTTCCATGTTTCTGGAATATGTCACTCAGACAATGGGATAGGGTGCTTCTTAGCACTCCATATTCGACCTCAAGAATAAGCTGTCTGAGGGCCCCAGCATACTGGAAGAACATGGGGCAACCCTCAAACCACTTTACTACTCACCGTGACTAGAAAATGAGAACCCCCCACCCCGCCCCGGGGCCAGAAATGGGAGGTAATTGACTTTGACTTCCTCTCAGCCTCCTGATGTGGGCCCCTGAAATGCTGGTCTCTCAGTCAGGCCTTGAGATGTGAACCATAGGACAAAGTGGGGTTCTCCCTGCCACCTGACTCAGAGCCACGCAAACACTTATGGGGGTCCTGTCTCTGTGTGCTCTCCAGGGACGTCCCCGGGCTCCAAGATGGCTTTGCAGAGCTCCTTCACTTGCTGGAATGGGACCGTCCTCCAACTCGGGCAGGCCTGCGACTTCCACCGGGACTGTGCCCAGGGAGAAGATGAAGGCCAGCTCTGCAGTGAGTAGATGGGGCCTGAGCCCACACCCTCCCCCTACGCCCCCCACCCCAGGCATAAGAGGCCAGACAGCCTCCTTCAGGTCCACTGCCATTTGTGTCCTCCCGGACAAATTTCAAAAGCTGCACAGTCTTCAACAGAGCTCAGACCAGTGTTCTGGAAACAGCATAAAAGTGAGGAACCAGAACAAGATCTCATAGTTCTGCTCTCTGCACCCTCATGGCACAGAGGAAACGTGCAGGGGAAGCCCACGTCTGTAACATGACGTCAGAAGCCCTGTAGGCCGGGGCTTCCCTCACGTTATCTTTCACCACCCACGTGCCACTGTCATCCCCCTAGTCCCCACATCCCCCAGCTCCATCCATGTCAAACCACATCCCCGCTCCTTCCTGCCTTCATGGCTTTCCCAGCATCCCCTGCCAAATGCCCTTTCCCATCTCAAGTCACATCAGAATGCTAAATATAGAGCAGCATCCTTCATCACAGCCCCAAAGCAGGAACAGCCCAAATGCCACATGTAGATGTGCCTTCTCCCTACCCCTCAAGTCTCACCTCACAAGCAGTTCTCCTGGGAAGCCTCCTCTGACCATCCCCTACAAGTAAGCTGTTTCTTCTTCTGAAACCCCTCAACTTGGGGTAACCCTCCATCCACCATAACATCCGTTATATTTTAGAACAGTGTTTTTAAAGATAGAGTTCAGATACCATACACTTAACCCATTTAAAATGGTCAATTTAGTATTTTTAATAAAGTTGCAGGCTTATGTGACTGTCCACAGTCTAATTATATATGTGTTTGGTATCCCCCAAAAGAAACCCCTATCAATCTCTCTTCATATCCTCCAACATCCCCCCTCCACCACTACCACCCATTTGTCCTAAACAACCAGTAATCTGCTTTCCATTTCTATAGATTTGCCTATTCTGGGCATTCCATATTATTGGGATCATATAAAATGTAGTCTTTTGTGATTAACTTCTTTCACTTAGCAAAATGTTTTTGAGGTTCATCTATATGTAAGGATACATAACTCTTTTTTTGCTGAATAATATTTCAGTCTGGATGGACCACATTTTATTTACCCACTCATTGGTTGACAGGCATTTGGGTTGTTCCCACTTGGGGACTGTTAAGAAGAATGCTACTCTGAACATTCATGTTCAAATTTTTCTGTGCACGGATGTTTTAATTTCTCTTGGACAAAGAGCTAAGAGTATAATTGTTGATAATCTGTTTTCTGCATTTTGAGGAACTGCTTTTTCCAACGTGACCGAACCATCTTACATTCCCCCCCCCAGTAATTTACAAGGATTCCAGTTATGCCACATCCTTGCCAACCCTTATTACTCTCTGTGTTTTGATTTTAGCCAGCCTAGTGTGTTTGCATTCATTACATTTTGTGGAGGAAGTTTCAATGTCTCTATCTCTGTCTCTGGGTACATTAGGTCAGGTATTCTCCCCTGTCCCATCATCTCTAATGATTCTTGGCACAGTGATCACAGACACTTTGTGGATCATAATAAATTAATGAGTGGAAACTTGGGCTAAATAGAGGAAAACAAACTGCTGAGGTCTCACTGGTACTTAGGGACAGAATTGTACTCCCAACCCAGTGCTCACGCCACTTGAATACAGTATTCTGTATTCAAGAATTCCAGGAACTGCCTGACTAGGAGCACACCAAAGACTTTTAAAGTTTTGCCAGGCAAAGCACAAACACCCAAAGAACACATGCACAGTGAACCCAGAAACTGTGCCAAATCCTAGAGCAGAAGTGACAATTCAACACCTGTCCCGAAAATCCAGCGTCAGGAGCGGGGAATAAAGCAGCAGAGCCACAGGTGGGATGGGATTCAGCCGGGGGTGCTGTGAGTGCAGATCCAGGAGCCAAAGCCTGGCCCCTCAGGGACACTAGCCCCAAGATACTCTACCTGCAGAACAGCTTTAAAAAGTTCACAGCATCCAGCAGGTCATCCAGAGTCCCCATTTCCTTTGGGAGAAAAAATTTTTCATTTAGTCTCTTTTAAATGAGATCCATTTTTCAATTTGAAAACTTCCTTTTCATACAGAAATTTCTAGTGACATTTTCCATTTATGATAGAATTATGATTAGTTAGATATAACTCTGTAAAGAGTCACAGGTAAACACTTTGCTCTCCCCACACTGCTCTGTACCTGGGCTTTCTCCGGAACTCACATTGTTCATGTGCACCAAGATGAAGCCGCTGCCCACGTTGCCCCCAGCAGGCACCGTGTTCCTCTCTAGCTGTATGTCTCTGCCATGTTTCCAGCAGTGCCTCTGAGCTCTGTGATTTTTCGATTTTGCCTTTTTAAAGTTAGAGTCCCACTACCCAGCTGGGACACAGATCAGCTAAGGCCCTGGCCTGATTTACAACTGGGAAAATGAAAGCACAGAGAAGGTAATTGATTTGTTCAGGGTCACACAGCATGTCAGGAACAGAGCCACGGTTCAGGCATTGAGCCTTCAGGATGCAGCCCATTACTGTAGGCCCAGGGCATTTCCCCACCATTCCTAGGATTGTCATCAGCGGTTTCCAGGGCCAACACCAAGCTTGAGGGCAGGTGCCTGGGGCCCAGAGGCCTTTCCAACCACACTTGAAAAGCTGCTCCGACCAGCTATCAGAATGACAGCTCCACCCTGGAGAACATCCCCGCCAAGTTCTCTGCTTCAGAAATCAGTGACTGGGAGGAGAAGTTCAATTCAGAAGACAGGTTATTCTGATCTTTTTGTCACTCTGATCTTGGCAGTACGCAGCACAAATCCTTTTCCTTATTCATGTGCCTGATTCTCTCGGGCAGTTTTGCTATTTTCCCTATCTCACGGACTGATGATGATTGTAGAAACCATCCCCAGGAAGATAGCAACAATCATAATAATACTTGACATGAATTGAGCATTTACTATGTGCCAGGACCTTCTCTAAAATTCGCGTATTGACTTAGTTATTCCTCACAACAGTCCTGTGCAATGCCCTGTACCCCTCTTAGAACAACAACCCCAAGTCCACGCTCAAAGTCGTAGCCAGTGGCTAAGCAGTGATCCAGGCTCAGTCTGACTCCAAAGCCCACACTAAACCACCACACACCAGACCCATTTATGTGATGAGTTTACAGTAGTTAGCATAACCCTAGCTGTGTATGCACCCAGGAGAAAAGAGCCAGAGTCAGGGAAAGCCTAGGTCTCTGCCACCACCTTTGGGGGTGGACAGGGGCTCTCAGGTCAGTGCCCCCCCACCTTTGGGTCTCAGTTTTCTCATCCACAATATGATCTGTAACATGAGACCCACTGAGGTGGTGATGTCTGGGATACATTTAAGATGCTGTTGACTGCACCTGGTCCTTCCCAGGACATCTGGAACCTGCTAAAGTATTTTCTTAGAGCAAGTGGTTACCCCAAGCCCTGTTGGAAATGTCTCCAGATCTTCTAAGGAAACCCCTTGAGGGTCACTAATCCTGGGCCAGAGTAGTCAACCAAGCCCTACTGTGCTCAAATGCAAAGAGAAAAAGAAGGTTATGTCCTATTGAGTCCCAGCCTCAACTTCACACATTCTCCAGAAGGGATTCCCCACACCCGCGGGAGCGTCTTCAGCTGATCAGACTCAACCCTGAGCAACATTTCTGGCCTGGATGAGTGAGAGTCTGACATGAAGGTGGTTTTGCCCTCACCCTTCTCCATTCCATCAAGACAGCCATCTGCCCCCTCCTGAAGGTTTGAAAACCCACGCACCACGGGCCACTCTCTTTCCTCTCCAGCACCATCACCACTGCATTTCCAACCAGATGCTGCTGATCTAAGCGAAACTTCCCGGAATGCTGTCGCCCTTCAAAGGGTGCCTTCTGGGTTCCCTGTGTGCGAGCAGTGGCCTCCCTGGTGTCCCCACTTACTTCCCTGGAAGGGCCATTGACTCATTGGGAATCGCAGGCAGTTTATTTCTCTTTGGTGCACTCAATACTCTCATCTGTTTGGAGAGGATACGCTTCCTCCCAGGCAAAGACAGTTTTTGAAAAGCTTATTTACTTATTATAAATTAAAACTTGTTGGTTGTAAAATATTTGGAAAATCTAGAGAAGTGCATGAGAGAAAATAACTACTACCCATAATCCCCCCTCTCAGACACTCAGAGATAACCATAATATTTTGTTGTTTTTCTTCTAGCATTTTTTCCCATGGCTCTATATTTCCAAGGAAATGTATAACACATATTTATCAAGCATGTTAGCAGAGCTGTCACACAGGAGGGAAAAGAAGTAGTGTCACTTGGCCTGGAGTTTATACTTGGCAGCTCCTGTGGCTGCTGCTGAGGTCACATCTCTGTGACTCTACCAATTTGTCTCTCTTAGGGTGGAATCAGGTGTCATAATTGCCAAATTCTGCAGGATTGATTGACCCCCACCAGCCTAATTCAGTCATCCAGCCAGTCACATAACTGGCTGTAGCCCAAGAAGGGGATGGGTTAGAGCACCGCTTCTCCCCCTTTATGGGTCATGGGATTGACCTGGCGAGTGAGTTAAAAGTGGATTCTGATTTGGTGGGGGGTCGGGAGACCTGAGATCCCACGTTTCTAACAGTTGATGCTCTGTCACTGGTCCCTGGACCACTTTTTCAGTAGCAAAGGGTTAGGAAATTGAACCCACACCCATTTCATGCAGCAAGGAATTGTTAAGATGTCACAGGGTGCCAAGCACCGAGTCAGCACTCGGGGTGAAAGAGAGGAGAAAGGGAGAGGTTGACACCCAAATCTGCTCCAGCATTGTGCCCAGCAGATGGTCCCAGCTGTGGTCTCCCAAACCCAGCCTAATCCAGCAAGGGCCATTGTTCTGGGGCCACCAGCTTTCTGGGGCCTGGCTACTTGCTGAGCACACCCTGATGTGCGTAAGTACCAGAAATGCTCTCAGCACTCCCCCCTCCCTTCAAGGTTTGATTGTCACGTAAGCTGCCTATTTGCCTACCTCCTCTCCCTTTACTCAATCAACTGAAAAGAAAGGAGCTTCCGACCCCAGCTAATCCTGGACCCTTTGCCACACTAACACAAGGATGGGCTTCCAGAAGGTGGAGAATGCCAACGACTTTGCCCATTTCTGCCCAGGTGGATGGTGTAGGCAGCCACCCCTGGCCTGTTCAGAGAGGCAGTTGAGAGACTCGTCTCTGCCTCCAGGTAGTGATGATAGTTTCAGCCTAAACTCCCCTACCCCAGGAGTGGTGAGAATTAATAATGCCACCTCCGTTCTATGTTGGCTCAACTCTGCCTAGCCACAAAATGCTTCCACATTCTCTCCCTGGGAAATAAGCACTAATGAGATCCCATGTTCAGATAAGGGACCTGAGACTCTAGGAAGGGCTGGACTTGCCAACAGTCACATAGCAGAATGCGGTAAGCTAGGCCTGGGGTTAGGGGCTCAATGCTGTTTAAGTGGGGGGGGGGTGACTAATTCTGCCTCCACCGCCTCAAAGCTGTGCAGGACCCAGCCCTCCAGGGCTGCCGCCTCCTGCCAGGAGCCACAGCCTGCTGGAATCTCCCCTTGTGGTCCTGGTTTAAAGCTCACTGTGAAGGACACTTTGTGGAAGGTCACGTCCAGCTACCAGTTAGTTTTTGCAAGAGAATTGGACGTGGGATCCCTTGAGGGGGGCATAAAAAATAAAACAGAAAGATCTCCTTAGCTTTTGGATTTTTAATCAGAGGAACGTAGGGCTTGGGGGGAAAGTGATTTCTTCAGGGGGGTATAAATGGGAAGAGATGCTCAAAGTCAGTGACAGCCTGTTTTAATTTATAATTCTGCCTCTGTGTGAAATGCACAGAGAATCAGGGGGAAGTGAGTAATAATTCACTAAGGTGCTGTCACACCAGGAAGTGTTCGGCCCTCTTTGTCAGCCGGCTGCTGACAGAGGAAGGACATGGCGATCAGTGGGTCTCAGTGAGAGAGTGCTTTCCTCCTCAGGGAGACTTGGCCCTGCTGTTTCTTCGAGGCCCAGCCCAGGGCTGTGGATACTCTTGGATGGCCCAGGACAGCTGGCCGGGGGTGGCCCACTCACTCACTCCTCAGGGCTGAGTGCTTCCCTGCAGCCACTAAGTGGGGAAAGTGAACTCTCTCTAACCCCCTTCTTCCCTCCTTCTGGGGGCAGTTGGGAAATACGCTTCGATAAAGCTGCCCGTGGCCTCTTCCAGGGGACCTGAGGTCAGTTTGATGTCGAGAGAAGGTAACAGGCCTTTTGCTGAGCCAGCACCGGCTCTGGGCCCCACTGACTAGGCTTGCTTGCTCAGGAGAAGCTAGGTCATGCTTCAGCAATAAACCATCCCACGTTTTCAGAGACTTAACATAACATTTAGAGAACCACTCTGCTGAGAACTGAGGGGGGAGGGGCCCAGCCCCACAGGGCCCCGAGAGGCCAGCCCGGCAGGGTCTCCTCCTCCACACTGCACTACGCTCTCCTGAGCCTCTGAGAGGCAGATGCGCGAGGGCCACAGGCCTCAGCCCAGAGGAGACACGCATCACTTCACTCACATTTCAGTGCCCAGAACCACCCTGTGGCTTTACTTAAGGCGGCTGGGAAACACAGGGGTGAGAAGAGAAGGTTTGAGCCCTAGGTGACTCTGCAGGTGGGTGATTTGTGGACCCAAACCAACTCCTGGTCAGCTACCACTGCCACCACCACATCCCTGGGACTGCTGACGTGTTGGCTTCTTCAGGTGCCATGTTCACAGTGGACCTGTAGAAAGAGCACAGGATTTGGAAGCAGAAGACCTGGGTTAAATCCCAGCTGGGCAACCTGTTGGTTGTATGAGCTTGAGCTGGTTGCTTAACATCTCTGAACTTGTGCTTGTCACATCAATACCCACGCTGGGGAGTTAGTATTATTATTACTCTTCCGTATCTGAGGATCACAGAATCATAAAGCAGCACGTGCGCAAGTAGGGACTGGGGCTTTCTTCATCAGGAGTACTATCGCTCCTCGTCCCAGGGGCTGGCTGGGGAGCTGTTTCTAATGTGGATAATTTGGCCATACCAGACTAGTTTTACTTGATGTTGGCACAGTTTGCCTCTAGCAGTCCTGGAACTGACCATGCCTCTGTGCTCTCCCTGCAGGTAAACTCCCTGCTGGTTTTTACTGCAACTTCGAGAATGGCTTCTGTGGCTGGACCCAAGGCACACTCTCCCGACCCACGCCCCGGTGGCAGGTTAAGGCCCTAAAGGATGCTCGGTTGCAGAACCACCAAGGTACTGCCGCTCTCTGCCTGAGCTTTCTAAGATTCCTGCCCTGTCCTCGTGACTCTGCTCTGGTCCCCTAAATGTGTCACTTGGCAATAACTCTATAACAGACTTTGCCAAGAGATAAAGTACAAACGAAGGACGGAAGTCCTGCTTGCGGTCACCGTTGCAGGAACATTGATATCTGGAAAGGGTCTGCAGTTCTTGGGGGCTCCCCACCACATGGGGTTGGAGGCTCGTGTTCTCCAGGGTTTGCAGACAGCTCGGTGCCAACATGACCCAAGTCTTCCTGATCAGGGCGTGGGGCACAGGGTGACTGGGCTGCAGAGGGGGAGAAGAGAGCAGAGAGCCTAGAGACACTGGAGGACATGGCTGGGAATGGTGCAGGACGGGCTGGGGGACTGGGGGTGCTGGGAGTGGTGCAGGACGGGCTGGGGGTTGGGGGG
>PVIJ01014361.1:0-41147 GCA_004024925.1 Scalopus aquaticus | reverse complement strand
AGGGGAGGATAAGGGCACAATATGGAAGAGAGGAGAATACAGGGGACCATGGAGATGGATCACGGGTGAATTGGTGGTGGGCTGCCCAAGGGGAATACAAAATGTAAAAGACATAAATAACAATAAAAAAAAGGGAAAAAAATAAATAAATAAATAAAAAGTAAAGATGCAAGCTGCCAAATAGGAGAAAATACTCAAAAGTCCCATGTCCAACAACCAACTCATCTCTAAAAATACCTATTAAAAAATTTAAATCACCAAGAAAAACAAAACCCAATTTTAAAATAGGCTAAAGAACAAATAAAACATGACAAAACACAATCTGAAAAACTAATAAACACATTGAAAAGGTGCTCAACATCACTACTCATAAAACAATCACAGATAAACAACACAGTAAGATGCTCTTATCCACCAAAATGACAATCTACTTGACTTGAGCTGTTGGATTTTTGCTCTTGTTTTGGGGGGGTTTGTTGTTGTCATACGAGTCCCTTATACAGTTATCAGAGGAACAGGGTGGCCTAAGCCTCAATAAGTAGGGCAGTCATAACCATGTAAATACAATCCCTAGAGGCAGAGCAAATTTTATTGACTGGACAAATTTTATTGACTCATCAAAAGTCTACAATAAATTTCCCAAGTATTGTGCTGTTTAATCTGTAAAGAATCTAGCCTGGCAGTGATCAATCCAGTCAACCAGGATACTGCTGTCAGATTTTTACTTTAAGGCAGCCAACCATTCACTGGAATTCTAAGACAAGAAGTGTACAAGCAACATAAAACTGATTTTTAAAAATTAATCTAATCCCTTCCCTCTCCTTCCCACATCAGACAAGTGCATCTTCTAATTCAGGTACTTACCTTTCTAAATGGCTTACTTTCAACAGGAATAACTTTACACTTAGAATAACTGCCTTGGGCAACTTTTTATAAGAAAAAAATTATTGATCTGAGAGACACTTTAGAACAAAAAGGAGCAGAGGGAAGAGAACCCTCCCTCAAGAAAAGTCTGTCTTTTCCTAAACGAGATCAACTTACTGATTGATATCAAGGAGACTCCCCAAGAGATCACACATCTCAGCAAAATACAAATACTAGGAAAAGAACAGTATCATAGGTCACAGTCTACTTTGCAACTGAAAGAATATCCCAATATTCTTTCTAGTAATACTAAAGATCCCAGAGAGGACTATAAGGATGTAAGCAGAACAGTCTTCCCCCAAATCAAAAGACACACAATAAATTCAGGGATCGCTCACTGTTCATTCAGCAATGAAATTACTAAAGATTGTTCATGAGTCAACCACGTAAATACAGGTAGATGAACACCTAGCATCTTGAAAAAGTGCTAATGACAAATTTCCTAGGGCAGGACATTGTTATTTTTATTGTTTTTTTTTTCTAATTTAATTGTGGAGGTGGAAAAGGCAGAGCTAGACTGGTAAAGGAGAGTTTAAAAGACAGGAACTCAGCTAAGCAAGAATTGTAAGTAATTGTAAGTAGTCATATCGCAATTGTAAGTAATTGTAAGTAGTAATATTGCAATCAGATCTTGAATTGCCTGGGACAAAGCATAAGAAATCACTTTTCAAATTACTCATCGCCCATACAACTTACCCTAATTACAGTATTTCACAAATCGACCAGGTGTAAACCAACAGATTACCTATACCTTCTACAGAAATGAATCCTATTCCAATCTTGAAATGTTTTCAAAAAAACAACAGAATTTTTTGTTTAAAAAAAAGTAATTTTTTACTTTAACAGTCTCTTGCTCCTTTCTATTTCCTTAACAACGGAGCACAGCACTCAGTGTTTTGACTCAAGAGTCTTGCCTGACTATTGCAAGACTATGAAGGAATACATTACCACAAACAATTTGAAAAGAATCCTTCAAAGTTCTGATGACACTGTCATAGACACTACCAACAAATTTAAAACACAAAATCATGGTACCTTTAAAATATCTGATTTGCCCCAGTTTGTTAAAACACCACAAAACATGTTTCACTACAATTTATCTGCGTTTTATAATCCTTTTCACTATACAATTAAGTCTACATGGAATTATATCCTCAGTATATTCTTCAACATTTCCACAAACTTTAGAAGTATTTTGAAATTCACCATTTTTGTCAACTGCTGATTTTTTTACAGCATACATCTTACAAAACCTATGCCTAGTTAGTTATCTTTCACTACCACCAAATTTATAGTGCTTAAATCACAAGTCCCAGTTAATCCCTTTATTGCAGTGACATAAAATCACTGTGAGAATTCTCATCTCCTTCCTAGAAACCACTGCTACCCCACCTTGATATCTGCAACTGGCAGATTTGACAAGAAATTGAAGCTTTATGAAGTCATAACATCTCCCTAAAAATCACTTTTTAAACTGCTATAACAAAAACAAGGATAAGAAAGTTATAATAACTGAGAAAAAAGTAAACACATTCACTCTTAAATATTGTGCTATCAAATTTATTTTTTTTTAAAGATTTATTTATTTATGCATACAAGCTGGGCTAGAGGCCAGAGGCGTGGGGCTGTAAGAGGGCTCACCAAAGACAGAGTGGGGAGCAGAACAGGCAGGTCAGCGGAAATACACTGCTGAGGGGAGCAGCAGGAGAGGCGGGAGAGGTCGGCCGCCACGTAGGAATCTCCCTAGCTGGGCGTCAAACTCCAGTAACAGTTGCTCATACCTCCACAGTGCAGCGCTTCAGCTGTGCCACCAGGGATGCCCTGTGCTATCAAATTTAATGCCTAGTACTCTTAAAAAACAGAAGGGTCCCACAAAATCCAATCAATATTTGACAAATGGGGAAAACAAAAGACTAAACTGATTTAGTTGAAATAACATAGTAAAGGCAGGCTTCCATAGAATTCTGAATTCCGTCATGTTCTATTACCTTACTGGTTACAAAGGAATTAGTATTAAATGTCCAGTATTACAAAAAGATTAAAATATTTTATTTTTCCAGGGCCTCCTGGTGGCATAAGGGTTAAAGTCTCAGCACTATGAAGCTATTGCCACCCACTGTGCCTGAGTTCATCCCCAGCCAGGAAGCTGACCCATATGGCACAGCAGACCTCTCATGTCTCACACACTACTCCCCTCAGCAGTGTATTTCAGTAGATCTGCCTGTTCTGCTCCCCATTTTGTCTCTGGTGAACCCTCTCACCCTGGCACCTCTGGCCTATATCCTAGTTCTTGTAAACATAAATAAATAAAAATAAATCTTAAAAAAATATACATTAAGAACATTTTTTTCCACTGAAAAGCAAACTATTGCAATTTAGATGAAAAATTAACCAAAATTAAAAAACCTTAACACACTTAAAAGAATTAAATAATACAAAAGATACTAGCTAATGGAATTAAACTGGAAATGAATAACAAAAAGGCATCTGAAAAATTCCAAAAAGTGAAGCAAAAACATATGCCATTATGTATTTTTAACCTGTATATTTAAAATAGTCTCAAAACTACCTAAGTTTTGCTTTTTTTTTTACTTTTTACTTTTGGAGGGTAATGACATGAAAAGATTTTCCTCTACTATTTCAAAATATTAGTTAAAATTCTTACTGATAGGATTTTTTTAATGTGTTCAAAGAAGCAATGAAATAATTTAAAAAATTACCTCCACACTGGAAAGATTTTTCACTAGTAATGTAGAAAAACTATTTGTTATGGAAAAATATGTACAATATAAAATTTAATGTTTTCACCATTTTTTAAGTGTACTCAGGGACAATGAGTATATACACAATGTTGTCAAGTATCAAGCCTTTTCTAGAACCTTTTCATCACCCGAGACAGAAACTTTGTATACACTGAACTGTAACTTCTCATCCCTCCTTCCTCTCCACACTCACCCTTCCCTCCTACCCCAGGCCTTAACAACCTCTATTATATTCTCTAGCTCTATAAATTTGCCAACTCTGGGTACCTCATACTAAGTAGAATTATACAAGTTGTTGTTTCGTGTCTGCCTTATTTCACTTAGTATAATGTTACTATAGCATGTGTGAGGATTTCATTCCTTTTTAAGGCTGAATAATAATCCCACTCTAGATAGTATACCACATTTGCTTTTCCATTCATTTATTCACTGATGTTTCAATTCCTTTAAATTTTTTTTGGGGGTGGCTATCGTGAATAAGATGCTATGAACACAGTGCTTAAGTATCTGCTTGGATCTTTGCTTTCCATCCTTTAGAGGATATACTCAGAGTGGAACTGCTGGATGATATATATGGTAATTCTATGTTTGACTTCTTAAACAACTGCCACACTTTTCTATAGCAGCTATATACACCATTTACTTTCCACAAGCAGTACATGATGACTCCAATTTCTCCACAACCTCACCAATACTTGTTATTTTCCCGGTTTTTAATAATAGTCAAATGGTATCTCACTGTGGTTTTCATTTCTCTGACTAGCAGTGTTGGTGTGCTTATTGACCATTTTCTATGTCTTCTTTGGCTATCACAGTTCTTTCTTAGCCCATTTTTATATCAGGTTGTTTTTTGTTGTGGCTGAGAATAGTACTTTTTATAAAACTAGAAAAACTTATGAAATAGAATGCTCTGAGTTAACAATCTTCCTTTAGTGAAACTAGCCAAGTTAATGCTAATAACAGATTAAAGGATTAAAATACGGCTTAAAAGCAGTCCTCTATTAAACAATGTTTAAAGATACAGTAAATGTGATTGCACAATATTAAATGAAACAAAGTGGAAACGGTGAAAGCATTTTTAAGAAAGCTGCCTTGGAAGATAGTTACTCATAACTTGAGTTTTCATTAACTAAGACCAGTCTTTTACAAATCCAAATGACAAACATTTTTATATATACTGATTTATCATAAACTACATTAAGCAGTGAACATGTCTCTTAAAACAGTCCTACTAAATAAAACATCTGGTCAAAAAAATTGAAAGATAACTTAGTGTCTTGATTTTTTAACTGTACTATATTCAAGTTTTTCATCTGTCCCAAAGATATTTTTTTCTAGTCTTACATTGGGGGAAGGGGTAAAAGATGACTCAAAGAGCCTTGCATTTGATTGTTACTTCCCTTTGGTTTCTCCTGTCCTAGAACAGTCACACACATACAACTTTTTTGTCTTAAGGCATTGTTATCTCAAGGACTGCTCGCCAGTTTTCTTGTAAAATGTCTCACATCCTGGATTTGTCTAACTTCCATGATCTCCTAAATTTCCTGGCAACAAGGACCTGGGGACCTGACTAGATACAGAATACACATATTAAACAAAAATACTCCGCAGATAAGTAATCCCATACATCACAGCAAGAGAAACAAGTTACGAGGTTGTCCTGTTTTAAGAATTGGAATCACTTAGTTCTATTGCTAAGGCATATTTCCCGCTTCTTAACAGTAAGTAATGTAAGGGATGATAAACTGGCACCATGCAGTTCATATATCATGTTCCCACTAGACTTTCACCAAAGATTTTGGCATCCATTGATGTTTCTGGTCTAAATTATTTCATTGAAATTTATAGTATAATTTCTAGTTCTGAGATTGCTGATATATTTATTAACTAAAGGAAGGCTTTCCTTTCCTCTTTAATCTTCTTATTACTTTGGGCTCATAAATTAACATTTCAATTCAAGGTTTTATAATTAATCATAATCATTCTTCCACTGATGGCTCAGATAGTTCCAGGTTTGGCCAGAAACCCAAAGGATGACTCTCAAAGAATGAAAGTATAAACCAAGGGTTTTATACCCAGTCAGGTACTCTTAGTTATCACAACTTTTAAAGAAATACAGATTTAAACATCAAGAATTCAGGAAACATACCACACATATCCCATTCTGAGCAATCTACAAAGAATGAGTTTCATCCCATCAAAAAAAGGAGGAAACTTTGGCCAAAAGTTTAGTAAACAATGGACTAGATATTAAACACATTTAATTTTATGTATTACTAAAAGGAAGGTATGGCCAAGGGCAGAAGAATGGTATTTAATTATATTCTCTCACAATCTATAATGGAATTTTTTTCCTAAAGAAAACAAAGGTAAAAAACAGAAGAATTAGCCCATTGATGAAGGACAAAACAGTCATCAATGCAGACAAACCATTTACCAGCAGTATTAAGTCCTTTGGTTACAGGAACCTTAAGAACATTATAGATAGCATTAACATAAATACTTTAAGCCATTTTAGATTAGTCATTAAGACAATATCAACCTCCTTAAACAAGAAAATAATTTTCAAAAAGAGTAAAGATACAGTCCATAAAGGAAGGGAGGAAGTAAATATTACATGAAACATTGGTGAATACAATATATCAACTGGAAGAAACACCTGTGGCATCAAGATATGTAATAGATAATTCTCCTACTAAAAGAAAACAATTTCAAGTTGTTTATTTGAAGAGAAAACTGCACTTACAAAAGCAAAAAAGACAAATACTTAGAAATACATTTAGAGGTATAAAATCTCTATGAGGAAAACTTTAAAACACTTCTGAAAGATACAAAAACGAACAAATGGAAAGACAAAAGACATTCTGTATGCTTTTGTAAAGAATGACATTTCATAAAGACATTGATTTCCTTGTAGCTAATGAATAACTTTTAACATTATTCAAATAAAAATACCAACAAATGTTTTCCTGGTAAGCAATAAAATAAAGTTCAATTTCACTCATAAGGAATAACTACAGATTACTCATTGGAAAAAGAGTGAATATTTATAAACACAAATGAACACACACACACACACACACACACACACACACACAATATGCTTATCTTTATACAAGGAAACGCAACAATAATAAGCCAAAAACTAACGAAAGTGGTTATTTACAGAGTGAATGAAATGGAAAATAGGAAGGGAGAAGGGAGTAAGACTTTTAAGAATACCTTTTCATATGGTTTTTGACTTTTAATAATATTGTTTTACTATATGCAAAAAGTATGTTAAATCAATGAGGCAATACTGAATACAAAAACAAATGAACCTAGATGTTTATCAAATGGTGACATCAAAATATTTTATGAATAAAATATTGTATGAAAAAAACGAACAGAAATCTTAAAACTTTACATACTGGGTTTACTGTTGGCAAAGGTATTTTGTAGCAATTCAGTATTTTGCTGTGGATAAGACAAAGGAATACATGTATTTATATTCATGTTATTAACCAGGATCTTCACTATGGGAGAAGAAATATCAAAAATGATAACGCAAAAAGAACAAAGATTCTTGGACAAATAACTAATTCCAGCTTAGGAGAGGGAAAACATAAGGTGAGAATGCAACATTCTGTTGTGACAGAAAGCAAGCGAGTGCTTTAAAATTAATGGGACATGTCAAAAAGACATAAAAACCAGACTGAATGAGTTCCTACCAGCTAAATTTTAACAATTTCTTCACAAGAAATACAACAATAATGGATCTTGGCCCACTGAAAAAAAAATTATGCATGAATCCAGAATAATTTAAAAGGAGGAACAGGGAATAGAAACTCTTCCTTACAGAAGAATGCCAGCACTGGAAAATCATTCTGTAAGCGTCAATGACAACTGAGTCAGGCAAAACAATGGATGATGCAAAGGTCATTGGTGAAAAGTAGATGAGAAACTATATGCTCATTCTCAAGGCATGGCTAATTACCAAGTGAAAAAATACCTTTACAACGGAAAAATCTGGCAGCACCAGTTAAACAAGTAATCCAGTTTAGCACCACAGAAAAAAAAAACACCTAGTGATAAAGGTGTCAAAATAAGCAAATTTAAGTATATGTCTATGTCAACATGGATAAATCTTGAACACTGAAAAAAACAAGTTAGAAAGATATGTAAACAGAGGCCTCCCTGGTGGCGCAAGGGGTTAAGTCTCAGCACTATGAAGCTATCAGCAGCCACAACAGCATGAGGTCTATCCCTCCAGGGAGATGACCCACATGGTGTAGCAGACCTCTCCTGTCTCACCCAAGGTTCCCCTCACCAATATATTTCAATCTGCCTATTCTGCTCCCCACTGTCTCTGGTGAATCCTCTCACTGCCCGCCCATACCTCTGGCCTACAACCCAGTTCTTATATGCATAAATAAATAAGTCTTTAAACAAAGATATGTAAACATGGCGTGGCAGACCTCTCCTGCTTCACCCGCTGCTCCCCTCAGCAGTTTTTCCATCCATCTGCCTGTGCTGCTCCCCACTCTGTCTCTGGTGAACCCTCTCACCACCAAAAAAGAAACAACAAAAACAAAACAAAAAAAAAAGATACGTAAACAATATGATACTATTCATTGTTTAATGTATATAAAGATATATTTATGATTTAATAAATGTATGCATAAAAAAATAAAAAACTGAAATATCTCCAGATGTAATTACCTCTCAGATAGATGAAAGAATAAAAATTAGTAATCTTCAGCTGAAACAATTATAGCAAAATGTCAAAATTTTTTAATTTTGGCAGTATAGATACCTGAACATCTTACAGTCTTGTGTTTTGATATTCTTAATTATTCCATTATTTGGAAACTTTCCATTTTTAAGTGAATTGCTGCTTTACAACTCTTGGTTCTATACAACCAAACAATACTTAGTTCTATAATTCCTGGTGTTTGAAACTATTGTTTTGAAGAACTTAGGTTTAGAAGCAGGCCCCCAATGAAACCTTCTACTTTAATCTCTGAAGTAAATGAACAGAAGCAAATCAGTACTTTCAAAATGATTTTAATAAGGAAAGTGCAATACATTTACTCAAATAAAAAATAATGACAGGTATGCCATCCAAATGGCATTACACATTCTCTGAAGCTTAATACTTCCTTTATCTCATACTGCTCTTATTACGTATTACTATTTAAGAATTGAAAGTTTATCCATCATAATTCCTTTTTTAATCATTCTGACCTAATTCTTCAAATTCACCATATAAAAATTATTTTATGTCAATTAATTAAGCTATAAGGAATCTATTTTAAGATTGATGCAGAAAGATTTTTTAAATAAATTTTTAAGTGATTTGATAATTTAATTCTTCATCACATTCCTTATGCTTTAATCTATTTGTAAAAACTTTCTATTTTCTGCTTAAGAGAAGGTCAGTGGCTTTCACTTCTCTACTTCAACATAATCATGAATTGAAATAAGAACTCTAAGCTCTTTGGACCGACAAAGCTACTAGTATGCCTAAGCCAATAAAGCAATTCGTTCATTAATGCTGCTAATAAAGCAACCTTTTGTTAGTCTATGAAACATCAGAAACCTCAGAGACTCTAATTTTGCAATTTTTCCCTGTTTTTGCCATATGAACTTAAAAGTTCACTTACATGCCATTTACTTTTACAACTAAAACATAATTATTCTAGAAATTTGACCTTACTACTCTAGGTAACTTAGTAATTTAACGTATAGTTTCAGCTTCTGAAAGTTGTTCCTAGATGAAATCACTTCAATTCCAATCATTCTTGCTTTCCCATATAGTTGGTCTATATAGAAATCTGTGCCATCTTTTTTTTTTTAAGGATTTATTTATGCATACAAGCGGGATACAGGCTAGAGGCATGGAGGCGGTGAGAGGGTTCACCAGAGACAAAGTGGGGAGCAGCACAGGCAGATCGACGGAAATACACTGCCGAGGGGGGGCAGCAGGCTAGGCAGGAGAGGTCTGCTGCGCCATGTGGGAATCTCTCCCGCTAGGCTTCAAACTTGCATTGCTGCTACTGCCCACAGCTCCACAGCGCAGCACTTAACCACTGCGCCACCAGGGAGGCCCTGTGCCATCTTCTAATAAACTAAACGTACAACTTCTAAATATTCTCAAAATGAAAGACAAAAATGTTTATTTTACCAGCATTAATCAATCATCTTCAATAAGCAAGGAATGGAAGATACTGTAAAGACTAACATACCAACACTATCCTCAAGCGATTCAATTTAAGGTATAAAAGCATCCAGAAAAGTCCCTGTAGTTTACAATATTAACTACTAAATGTGACATTTAGCATGAAGGATACAAGAAGCTTAGCAAGTTGAAAAGTCTTCAATGAGGACACTTTTGAGGCTAAATATAGTATACTTTAGGCTTTTCTACAAAAACCGATTCCTAAAACAACTATGATAAATTCGGAAAATTTTAATTAACTTAGTGAGGCTAGAACATATCATGCATGTAAAGAATAAATATGAAATGTCTGCTAGTTCTTGATGAGTCAGTTTGCACTATTCTAGAATTCAGACTTTATTCCATGCAAATAGGCAGTCATTAAAAGGTTTTAAGAAAGGTATATGAATCGCAAGTGTTTTTAGAAGCATCACTTCTGAGGTACCTGAATGCCCCCCAAAGCTTCTATTTTCAGTAACTAAAGAATACATAAAGCTTTGGGGCATTCAGGCTACCTCAGGAATACATGAATGCTAGATTTTCAAATGTGATTCATGATCAAATTATGTACCTATTATATACTGCTAATTTGACTAGCATTTTCTAAACTAATTACTAATCAGAGGGAAGTATCAATGAATATTGGTTGTGATAATAGGCATTTAAATATCTTTAAATAACTGGAAAAACCTGGGTCTCAAAAATTCTGTTTTAATGATGAGAAAACTGATAATATAAAACACTTATGTCACTGGTCAAAGTCTCACAACCAGGAGACGCAAATAGAACTCAAGTCCTGGTAGTCAATATTTCCAGAGTTCACTCTCTTACCCGTTGTAATATCTGTCTCCCAGGAAATAGCTAAAGTTTGAAAACAAAAAAAAAAAAGAAGAAAAAGAAAACATCTAACTACTTTATTAAATGGCCCAAGTATTCCGTGGAAATGCAAAATGGCAAAAATCAAAGCACAATCCCTCCCTTTCAACACTTTTAATTGTATATGCTTTAAAAATAATACATTTTGGGCCTCCCTGATGGCGCAGAGGTTAAGCTCTACGCTGTGGAGCTGTTGGCAGCGGTGATGCGAGTTCGACGCATGGCTGGGAAGATTCCCACATAGCGCTGCAGACCTCTCCTGCCTTGCCCGCTGCTCCCCTCAGCAGTGTATTTCCATCGATCTGCCTGTGCTGCTCCCCACTCTGTGTCTGGTGAACCCTCTCGCCGCCCCACACCTCTGGCTTGTACCCCAGCATATGCATAAATAAATAAATTTTTAAAAATAAATAAATAAAATAATACATTTTAACGATACAATTTTAAACAAAGCATGTCTCCAATCTTTGATTTGTTAGTTCATGACTTCATTTGGCAGTGAAGCATATCAAAGTTTAAAATATACAGTTATCAGTACAAAAAATAAAATCTTTAAGAAAGCCCTTAAAGATCAGCACCTAGGCAATTAACTAACAGGCAGGGAAGTAAGCATATTGGAGAAGGAAAAGAGGTATTTAGCACAATCTTTGGAAATAGGAAAGGGATCCTTCTACTCACGTTTTCCAAGTAAGAAAATACAAATCTCTCAAGCAATCTCTCCCTCTCTCCCTCTCTCTCTCTCTCTCTCTCTCTCTCTCTCTCTCTCTCTCAAGCCAAACAGCTTTTGGGAAGCAAATGTCAGGACATGTGGACATGTTTCTAGACTTAAGTACACAGTACTATTGTTCTTTTTTTTTCTCATCAGATACTAATAAAAATCAGAAAGAATTCCTACCTATCATTCATTCTCTCACCCTCGTATCTTTTTCTAACATATTGACCCCAAGAATCAAAGTATGCAACAAAGCTTTTCAATTTTGATATCTTTTTAAAAAAGAAAGAAAAACTACCAACAAATTCATTCCATAAATTTACTATGCTAGGCACTAAGAGAGCAAGTGTAGATACACCCTGCTTTCTGAAAACAGAAAAGACATGAAGTAATCAAGCAAACCACAGTTACAATGCTTAACCTAGTGAGTGTTTTAAGTCAGAAAAGACCTTCTCTCAAGGAAATTACCCTTAGACTGATATTTATAGAATGTTTAAATGTGTAGAATGTTTAAAAGTGAAAAGGGATTCAAGATAGTGGCTGGTGGGGGAAGGAGGCAGTTCACAATCAGAATGTGGTTCACAAGGGAAGAAAGCTGAATTGGTAAGATTTGATTTATTAAGCCATTGGTAAGAACATAGGTAGTGTTCATCTGTCTTCCTAAACTTCAGATTAAAAAAAAAAAATGGGGGGGCCTCCCTGGTGGCACAGCGGTTGAGCGCTGTGCTGTGGAGCTGTCGGCAGCTGCGATGCGAGTTCGACGCCCAGCTGGGGAGAATCCCACATGGTGTGGTAGACCTCTCCTGCCTCGCCCGCTGCTCCCCTCAGCAGTGTACCTCTGATCTGCCTATTCTGCGCTGGTGAACCCTCTCGCCACCCCACGCCTCTGGCCTGTACCCCGGCTTGTATGTATAAATAAAATAAAAATCTTTTAAAAAAAAACCTAAAATAAAAAAACCTTTCTATGTGAAAATTTTTAAACACACATAAAATAAACAAAATAGTATAACATAAAATCCTATGGACCCAACATCAAAACCATCAGCATCCTATCATTCTTGTTTCATCTATACCCTCTAATCTCCCTGCCCAACTCATTACTTTTATATAAATCTTAAGTAAAGTTACATACTGTAAAATGCATTTAACTTTTATATAGATGTAGGTATGTATATATCTCCACTTTGACAAATAACCCACATCTCTATTAAACAGTGAATATTTTCATCAATTCAGGAAACTCCCTTATGCCCTTCCCAGATTATGTGATTAACTAACTCTACAGGGCATCCAAAAGACTGCATCATCATAATTAGAGTTTAGCAAGGTTACTAGACAGATCTTACAAAGAGCAACTGGTTCCCCATACTAACTGGTTACAGGTGGTTATGGGTTTGTCATCACCAAAATTATTTTTATAAAATTAGTTATAAAATATATTTTTATAAATATTTCAAATAGTAACAAAAAACATAAAACACCAAAAATAAATCTAACAGAAAGCTTTTGTGAAACAATATAACTGTACTGAAAGACATTAAATAACGCCTAAATAGAGAGATTTATCACCATCATCCAATTTGAAGATGACAATTACCCCCCTGGAATCTGCAAACTTAGTGAAATACCAATCACAATGCCACCAGGGTCTGGGTTTTTTGTTAGGTCTTCTTTGCGGTGGAGAAGAAACTTGATCTGACCTAAATTCATTGAAAGAAAATTCACCATATCAAAAATCTAGATATATCAAAACAATTGTAATTAATCAATATAATCATGACATGAAAATAGACAAACCAGACTAGTATAGAATACGCTAAAAAAAAAATCCATGCAGTAAATTCAAACTTTTAAAAATTAAAAACAATCCATTAACTAGGAAAGATTTATAATCCATATTGCCAAAAACACTAAGATTCCAGATTATAAAAAGAACTGCCATAAATCAGCATAAAATTCAGTATCAACAGCAAAAGGACAGCAAACGTATCAACTAGCAAAGGACACAGAGAAAACATTTATAGGAGACCAGAATGACCAAACCCATGCAAAGATATTCAACTTCGTTAGAATCAAATAAAAATGAAAACTATGAAACCCCATTTCTCATCTTTCAGAGAGGAAAATAGTAGCTAGAGAAGATATAATGTTGACAAAAATGTGAGGAAATATGCTGATGGGTACAAAGTAGTACCTCTACCTTGGACTGGACTTTGCAATACTTGCTAAAGATTAAATGGCCCCTGCAGTGCAATCCAACAATTCTCTGAGGTGTCTATCCTAAAGTTACACATTACCTAGATACATATACATGAGACTTCATTAAATACTATTTGCCAAAAGATAGAACCATACTTACCTTTCTGTATGAAACTGAGGTTTAATCAACACAGAATAGTAGCATACAGCAATTAAAAAGCTAAAGTTACATTTGTCAATGAGTACATCAAGAAAACAATGTCATATGAAAATTTTCAGGTCATCCTTTACATAAATGTTTTATATGTACAAAATATCAGAGAAATGATACACACGGTCTTAAGGATAGTGGGTACCTCTACAGGAGAGAAGAAAGCATAGGGAGGGGAGAGGGAAAAGAGCAAACACAGCAGAAAGTTAACATCTGCTTGACCTTGGGTCCATATGTAAGTCCATGTATATAGGAATTATTTCACAATTTACATGAAATTTTCAAAAACTGAAAATAGCGAGCTTACTAATTATAAGCACCAATTCCTGAGGGTATAATGTAAGTAACTGGGAAGTAGAAGTGAAATAAAAGGCTTTTGTCAAGGACAAAAAAATTATGAAACATAAAGATGATGTAAATTTCAGGGCACAAAATGGAAGAGAGGAGAATACAGGGGACCATGGAGATGGATCACGGGTGAATTGGTGGTGGGCCGCCCAAGGGGAATACAAAATGTAAAAGACATAAACAACAATAAAAAAATTAAAATAAAACAAAATAAAATGAAACTTAAAAAAATAAAAAAAAATTTCAAATATATGACCATCTTCTGATGAGAGGCAATACTTAGACCCCTTGAGGAAGATGGAAATGGGGTCTCATGGTCAGACTATTTTGTCCCGATAGGATCAAGATGAAGTAAATCTAACTAGCTTAATATCTTAGCTCACTTGGCCTGGCACCATTGTTATTTTCAGCAACTCTAATCACTATGCATTATGAAAGTATGCTGAACCTAAATCTAATAGGTCCAAGACATTATGCTAGGTACTGCAGGAGAAAGAAAGAACTATACTCCCACTTCTCAGGAAGCTTATTATTTAGTGTGAGAGGTAAGATGCATACAGAAAGAAAAAAGAAAAAGTAAAAACAAAAAACATGTAACACCTAAACAAGTGTTCCTAGAATTCTGAGGAAGAAAAGAACCCAACAAGTTTCTGGGATTTACAGCAGTGGAAATCAAGCTGAGGAGAGAGACAGGAAGCAATTCAAAAGGTACAAAAAATGGCATTCTGGGTAGGAAAAAAAAAAGGTAGCAAAGAAGTGTAGACCTCTGGAAAGGGAAATAACAGAGTTTAAGTGCTAGGCAATTTTTGGATCTTAATTAGAAAAACAAAATACTTTGATAATAAAAAAAAATCTTTAAAATTAGTAACTCGACCAGGGTTTCTAGTAGCAAACAACAGAACACATTTCAGGTGTTTCTAGCAGAAAAGAGATGGATTAAAACATTATTGTTTTGAAACAATTCTCCCCAGAGGCCAAAGAAACAGCTAGGGGGTATGAAGTCAAGAAAAACATACAAGCCTCCCCCACCAAATTGTTCCCACCCCTTGAGCCCTCACAGAATGAAAGCTGAGTCTGAGGCAGTCATATTCAATGGAACCTGCTACCTCTGAAAGCCCAATGTCTTTCTACCTAACAGCCACATCAGGAAACAATTCCAAGCAAGAGTTTACCACCTTGCGCTTCTCTTCTGATCATGTCTTTCACGGATGGATCAGATCAACGGAATCTAAGTCACATGCCCATGTCCTACCTGCAAGGGATGGTAGGAAACTGAGTTCTGCTTTCTGCAGGACTCCTAGTAAACCAATTTCTCCAACAGTGATTGGAAGTTATTTGAAATGAGGCCAAATACAAATTAAGTCTTGGTTCTCAAACAATATATACATGTATTCCAAACTTCAAGCTCCAAACAACAATCTTGAACCTGAGAGATTATAATCAAGTTTTGTATGAACAAAACTCTGTTCCTCAAAAGGAAATAACTAGAATTTCATCAGTTACTGCTCACAGCTCCAATCAGAATCTCTAGGTGATGCCCCCTTTCCTTCTACTATCTTCTACAACCTATGGACTAAATTACAAAGGGGGCTGAGAATAGGAAAACAATGAAAATATTTGTTTAAAATGCATGAACATGTAAAGAAAGAAAAATTAACAAGTTCTACACACCTGACTCAAGTATAAGAACTGTGTGAAAAACTACAACTCGTATTAACAATAGTTCACGCCTTCACTTGTGAGTCCTAAAACTTTTGATGATACAGATCAAATAGAAACTTAATAGACTGCCTATCTATTTTAGTTCTTGAGATCCCATGGTCATTTAGCTACAGCCATAAAGAAGCATTCAAACTGGCCTATCTCTGACACCACGTCTGTCATGTTAGAGTGACCCTAAAAATCCTACCACCCTCCCTGAAATTAGAAAGACAACTTCAAGAGAAGTACCTCTTTTCACCTAAAGACAACAGTAAGTATGCTGTTTTTCATAGGTGCTAGCACTGTCCTCAAGGTATTTCTCATTACCTTGGTGATTAAAGTGTCTTCTGGGCCTCTTACTGGATAATGGTGGCAAGGAAACGGGGAGGTTGGTGAAGAGTTATAATGATAAATCAGTGATATCATTGATACCTTTTCCCATCATCTTTGACTTCTTCCTCTATATTGTATCATGAAAATTTTAGGCATTCTTATTAATTTAATATAAGCAAACACTGAGATCAATCAAAGAAACAAATAGCTACAAGTACTCCCACTGCTTGAACTAGATACAATACTGAATCCAGAATATCTGGTAATTTGCACCATGCCAAAACTAAGTCAAAAGCATGCTTTCCTCGCATCATAAAAACCCATCCCAACACACTTTCTTAAAATTTTTGCATGTATTAGCAACAGGGTATTTTTTTTTTAAGATTTCTTTATTTATGCACACAAGCTGGGGTGTAGGCCAGAGGTGTGACCAGTGGTGAGAAGATTCACCAGACACAGAGTGAGGAGCAGAACAGGCAGAGTGACTGAAATACACTGCTGAGGGGAGCAGCAGGCGAGACAGGAGAGGTCTGCTGCACCATGTGGGAAAGCTTCCTCGCGGGGGCTCATACGTGCTGCAGTGACTCTGGATAGCTTCATAGTGCTGTGACTTAACTTGCTGCGCCACCAGGGAGGCCCGCAACATAATATTTTGAATGTTAATATATAACCCTTTTCTTCCCAGTTTGACTATGCAATTACACTCCAGTTACACATCTGGAAAAGAGGACTAGAGAATAGGTGTAAGGAAACTGCCTATCCCTTAAATTGTTATCTATCATAAGCAAAGTTGTTATAAATCTTCAGAGAAGACAGGGAAAGATGGATTTTGAAGATAAAGTGCTGTGTGTCCATAATTTCCTAAATAAAGTTTAATTGGAAGATTACTAGCATCATAAATATCCATGTCCATAAAGGGAGGCATTTATATACTACTGTTCTATCTCCCCGAATTTTCTTCAATGTAGTATTATTCTTACTGGTTCTTTTCTTACATATCTAATTAATCTTTACAACTTCTACACAGTAACATCAGGCAGCATTATGGTACTCCAAAAGAGCAACTGAATTTATGCCTCTAGAGGGCAGCATTTCTCATAGGAGAGACAAGTTTAACAAAATTCTACAGTTCTAAAAGTTTTTAAAACTTAAAAAGAGTTAAGCAAGTTTCTTTCTTATAAGATATCTTAGCTCTTAATGTATTAATGTGCACTACGAATCTACAATAAGTCCTATTATGCTACATAACACTTCTTCAAGTTTAATTACCAAACCCTTTCTTAAAGAACCATCTTTAACACCAGACTGCACTTTAACACTAGTATAAGTTTACCTCAAGAAAAGTTTCACTTCTGTCTTTATTCATGAACTGACATCTGATTTTTAAAACAAGTCTTCAGACATCTTTATGAATTCATAGATCATGACAGAAAATGAATAAACCTGCTAATAGTATTTATTTTCCAGAAATCAGAAAAAAAGAGAACTAATTGCTTGGCTTGCTCAAGGAACAGCAAAGAAATAAAAAAGGCTGGTGCTACAACTAGTTGAGACATGGTGCCTCCTTGCTTTAAAAACCAGAGGGTAATTTTTTAACAAAACCCCTTTTAAAAATCACAGAGGGGTATATGTAACAATAATTTTTCATATTTGTCTAAACTCAGAATATTTGGTATTTGAGTTTCATTACACTGGTCAACATTGAGAACGTTAACTGACTTAAAAAAGCCCTAATCTGTAGTATCTTGGTGTGCTGAACATAAACCTAAAAAAATTTTATTAGCTCTCGTTTTGAAGATATTTCATAAAATTCATTTTATGTTTCACCGTGCAAATTTATCCAGCAGGACTACAACAACATTCTAAATCAGCTTAGAATGATGCAATATTGCATCTCATTGCTAATATCATCATACACACATCAACCAGAGTTGATTGCATCATTTTCTGATGCAATGCAATACTACTGCCAGGCGGCTGCTGAAGTAAGTTGAAGTCAGCAGTGCACTAGATAAAGCCCTGTCGGAAAGGTTGAGCATTGAAAATATTTCAGACTTTGTGCAAGACAGTTGAAGCTACTGTTCCATAGAACTGTTATTATTTTATCCATTTAGGCACAATACAAAACAGTAATGCCTCGAAAGTACATTAATAGCATGGACAATTTCTGCTCTATTTGTGGAGAAGTGACATTTGCCAACCAGAAGAAAAGTATCACTTCTCAGTGAAGAAGGCTTATCATCTTTACTTCGAATGCAAGGTTGGTGACCAAGACAAGCCTTGGGCCCTGCATAGATGCTGTGCTACATGTACAACACAGCTTTCACACTGGTTCAGTGGCAAAAGACCATCAATGCCATTTGCAGTCCTCACGGTGTGGAGAGAGCCAAGCAACCACATAAAAGACTGTTACTTCTGCTTGGTTCCTCCTCTTTCTGGTGGAATAAGGAAGCAAAAGAAGTCGAGAATAGTCTACCCAAACATTCCGTCTGCATTGAGACCAGTTCCACATGGTGAGGGACTTCCTATTCCAGAACCTCCAGCAGAATGTTCTCTTGATTCATCTCATGAGGACAAGGGTGAGACAACCTGTTCTCCTGTTCCGTCAGCATGCAGTGATCCAGATTGTCACTGTGGTGCATCATCAACCCCACACAGACTAACACAGGAAGAACTCAATGACCTGGTTTATGATTTGGACTTCTCCAAGAACAAGGCAGAATTGCTAGGATCAAGACTTCAACAATGGAATCTTCTAGATGAAGATGTCACAATGACTTTCTATCGAAAGCGCCACCAGCAGTTGGAGCCTTTCCTCAGAAAGGAAAGTACTCTGGGGGCCTCCCTGGTGGCGCAGTGGTTGAGCGCTGTGCTGTGGAGCTGTCGGCAGCACGCGATGCAGGTTCGACGCCCAGCCCAGGAGAATCCCACATAGTGCGGCAGACCTCTCCTGCCTCGCCCGCTGCTCCCCTCAGCAGTGTATTTCTGATCTGCCTGTTCTGCTCCCCACTCTGTCTCTGGTGAACCCTCTCGCCGCCCCACGCCTCTGGCCTGTACCCCAGCTTGTATAAATAAATCTTCAAAAAAAAAAAAAAAAGAAAGTACTCTGGTATCCTGTTCCGATATTGAGGGCCTCATGAACACCTTAGAATTCACTCATGACTCACAAGAATGGAGTTTCTAGATTCTTCAAAACTGAGTCTTAAGGCTGTGCTTTTGCACAATGGAAATCATCTTCCATCTCTTCCATTCCTGAACAGCTGTACAAGAGATAAGCGAAGAAATCTAAAAAGCAGTCTATGACTTGATTTTTAATAGGTATCAACTGTAGGGCTATTACTATTGGCATGCATTTTGTGATGTAAATTTATTGCAGATTACAAAAGAAACTAGAGCCAAAATTAGAATTTGACTGTCATATTTATGTTGAGCACATACAAATTGACCAATTTTATTTCAGTAACATGACTTTTGTAAAAATTTGTTGACCACTGTTACCAATCTTTCTACAATCCACGTGAACTGAAATTGACTATACTCATTTAGAGGTCTCAATAGATAAAAACATTCTTAACTTTTTCTCGCTAGAGATCATTTAAACAAAATTCCTCCCCCCCCCCTCCCTTTTTTGGTTTGGTCTTTCACTGAAATGATGAAAGTCTTTAGAACAGAGTTTTCCATTCACCAAGAATTTTAATAACATGGGACAAGTCATGATTTCAAATAAAACACCCAGTGCTTTTTCAATGACTAAATACTCTTTCATCCATAAGCAACAATGGAAATGTTTTTCATTTTAACCCTTCATTACTATGAAGCACGGCAAAGAGAAAATTTAAATAATGCTAAGCAGCTTGTGCCATGGTTCTTGATACAGAAGTCCTCTTGGTACTACTCCTGTGATGTTAGCATTATCAAAAAGAACTATTATAATCCCAACTCTCAAAATTTTTAATTTCCATACCTGAAAGCATAGGACATAAAAGACTTAACTTCCAATACATTACCCATTAGCTGCATGTGACTACTGAACACGTGAAATGAGGCTACTGGGGAATTTAATTTTAAATTTTGTTTGATTATAATTAACACAAAGCAGCACACAGGGCCTCCCTGGTGGAGCAGCGGTTAGGCACTGCGCTGTGGAGCTGTCGGCAGCGGCAACGCAAGTTCAATGCCCGGCCGGGGAGATTTCCACATGGTGCAGCAGACCTCTCCTGCTTCACCCGCTGCTCCCCTCAGCAGTGTGCTTCAGTCAATCTGCCTGTTCTGCTCCCCACTCTGTCTCTGGTATTAATTCTTCTAATATTCTAACATTAATTCTTTTAATCCACGAGCATGGAGCATCTTTTGATTTACTCGTGTCTTCTACTTCTTTCATCATCGTGTACTTTTCAAGGTACAGGACTGCCACTACTTTAGTTAAGTTTATTCCAAAGTAATTCTTTTAGATGTGATTATTAATGGGTCTGTTTTCATTTCTTTCTACTAGTTCATTATGTGGATTCTGAAATGCAATAATTTTTGTATATCAATTTTGTAGCATGCCACCTTATTTATTATTTCTAATAGCTTTATACTGGAGTCATTGATGTCATCTGCAAATAATGATAGTTTACTTCTTTCCAGTTTGGATACCGTTTACATGCTTTTCTTGCCTAACTGTTCAGAATAGGACATTCCAATAATGCATTGGGTAACACTGGTGAGTGGTCATCCCTGCCTTGTTTCTGATCTTAGAGGAAAATCTTGGCTTTTCGCTATTGTTAGTTGTGGGTTTGACATAAACAGGTTTTATTGTTTTGAGGTACATTCCTTCTACAATCATTTTATTGAGGGCTTTATCATAAGTGGATATTGAATCTTGTCAAATGATTTTTCTGCATTTCTGATACTTTATGATTTTTGTTCTCTTGTTGATACAGTGCATCACCTTTATTGATTTGCATAGATCGAACCACCTTTACAAAATCCTAGCTGATCATGCCATAATTCTTTTAGTAGATTGGTGAATTTGTTTGCTAGGATTTTTTTGCTTAGGAATTTGCTTTTTTTGATTAGGAATTTGTTTGCTGAGAATTTTTGTATTGCACTCATCAGTGATAACTAGTCCATTTTTTTGTTTTTGCAATGTTATCTGGTTTCAGAATCAGAGAAATGTTGTCCTCATATGTTTGGAAGATTTCTCTCCTTTTCAATTTTTTGGAAGGCTTTGAGAGGGATAGGTATTAATTCAGTTAAGCCCATGTGGTACTGGACTTTTACTTTCTGGGGCCTTTTAATTATCTGAATCAATTTATTTGCTCCTGATCAGTCTGTTCTGATTTTATAATTCTCCCTGATTCAGGCTTGGAAAGTTGTATACTTTTAATAAGTCATTGATTTCTTCTGGACTGTCCAATTTGTTGTCATATAATAAAGTGTCCATAATACCCTTGTTATCCTTTGTGTTTCTGTAATATATGTTGTAACGTCTCATTAGAGATTCATTTAGTTGTGTTTTCTTTATGAGTCTGGTTAAAAGTCTGTGTATTCTACTAATTTTTATAAAAAATAGCTCTTGATTATCAGATATTTTAAACTGCTTTTTTAAAAGCTCTATTTCTGCTCTAACTTTTATTATTCTGTTCCTTCTACTGATTTGTTTTCACTTTGACTTCCTTTTCTAGTTCCTTTAGGCATAAGCTTAGATTTTTCATTTGTGATCTTTTTTCCTGAGGTAGGCACCACCTTTGCTGTATCCTATTGGTTCTGATAATTTGTGTCTTATTTTATTAGTTCCCAAGTATTTTTTTTCCTTGTTGACCCAATAGTTGTTCATTAGAAAGCTATTTATCTTCCAAATATTTGCTGTTTCCCCCTTTCTTCTTTTGATTTCTACTTGCTTTGTGTCCCTACATATGGTTTATCTTTAAGAATGATTGTGTGCAACTGAAAAAAGAAGAAATGTATTCTGTTATTTTAGGGTAGAATGCTCTGTAAATAGATATTCAGACCATGCCATCTAATTTGTCACATAAGACAACTGTTCCTTTGGTGATACTTTGTCCAGATGATCTTTACACTTACACTGCTGTAAGTGGGCTGTTGAGTTACCCTACTATTGTGTTTTTGTCAATGGCTCCCACTAGGTCAATTTTCCTTATAAGTTTTGGTGCTCCTATGCTGAATGTATATAGTAAGTGTTATGTCTTCTTTTTGAATTGAAACCATTATCATTATATAATGCTCATCTTTGTCTCATTACCTTTCAGGCTGGGAGTCTATATTATCTAAGTATAGCAGTTCCTGCCTTTAAGTGGACAGTTGGCTTGGAGTATCATTTCCCATCCCTTTAAGACCATATTTTTCTTTAGAACTTAAGTGAGTTTCTTGTAGCAACAAATATAGTTAGACTTTGGTTTTTAATCCATCCAGCCATTCTGTACCTTCATTGATGAGTTCATTCCATTTACATTTAGTATAACTATTGATATATGAGGGCCTGCTACTGCCATTTTGTCATTAGCAAGTTCTACCTATTTAGTGCTTATTCAAGTTTTCGTGGACTTTCATTTTTCAATTTAAATAGCTTTCAACATTTCTTGTAAGGTAGGTCCAGTAGTGGTAAACTCCTTCAGTGTTTGATTGTCTGGGAGTCTTTTTCCCACATATCTGAAATTGAGTGTTTTGTGAGAGTATTATACCATCAGTTTTAATCTTTGAGAATTTTTAATATTATTCCACAATATACTAGCCTGTAGAGTTTCTGTTGCAAAGTCTGGTGATACCCTGATGCAAGTACCTTTGGTTACCTGCTTTTTTTATTACCTAGCCACCTTTAATATTCTTCGTCTTGAACACTTGATAGTTTCACTACTACGTGTCTTGATATAGGTCTTTTTTCATTTTGATAAACAGGTGTTCTTTTAACTTCATGAATCTGTATATTCATTTCCTTCATAAGTTTTTAGCTATTATTTCTTTGAATGGTTATCTGTTCACCACTCCACCCTCCATCATCTGGGAGCACCCATAATCTTTATGTTGCCTTTCCAGATTCAGACAATTCTTGAACGCATTTGTTTTTTGTTTTGTTTTTGTTCTCTCTCCCCATCATCTGGATCATTCACAGGTTTCCATGTTTGAGTTCACTGATTCATTCCTCCCTTTGGTCTATTCTGTCTCGTGATCTTACTAAGTTTATATCCTGAATCTCTATTAGTTTCTTCTTTAAAGCTTCAATTTCTACCTCATGCTCATTGTTTATTCCTGAGCTCACTGAGTTGCTTTTCTGGGTGTTATTGGTTCTCTTTAGGTTTTCTTACGATAAGTATTTTGAATTTTTCATCTTTAATCCTCCATATTTTGAGCTTGATTTCTTCTCCTATGCTGTCATATTACCTTAACGTCTAAAGCTGCCTAATTCCCCCCCCCCCACATGCCCAGTTAGAATCTGAATCAATAACTTAGAACTGAGGTACTTGTCTTTTACTTTTCCATCAAATGGTGCTATGTATTTATTTTACTTATTTAAATACAGTTCCTACTGAATGCCATAGGTGTGCAGGCAATTAAGTAGCTGTAATTATGTCTCCAGGGTGAGGGAGGGATGAGAAGACGACCAGATGTTGCAGTAAGAGTGCTAAGTAGGATGTGCTTCTTGTGCATAGCACCACTGTTAACATTCTTTCTGAAGTCCCATATTTGAAATTCAGCAATCTGCCCACTTGCTACACTTCACAGCGCCAGTAAAAATCTTCAAAGGAGGAGAGGAACTGTGTGTGTGTAGTCTAGAATACTTTGTTGTTCTCCTTGCTGGGGACACAGCCTCTGGGGAGCACCCAGCTCCTCCACCTTGGACTTTACCTGGGCCAAGGATATGTGCCTCTCTATCATCTCTGCTCTCATCTCTCCAGGAACCATGGGTGGGCTGGCAGCCCTTATATTTCCATCCCCTCAGAATGCCTCCCACACACATCCCTCTCTACCCACCTTCCAAACAGTGATGTGTGGATCTCCTCAGCATATCTTTCTGATGAAGTCTGTGTTGGTCTCTGAAGCACAGGGAATACTTTAGCTTCACCACGCTGTGGGATTCCTTCAGTGGTGTCCTGCTCCTGGCTAACTTAAATTTCTCCTATTGAGAGTGAAGCAAGGGACACCCTCTGCTGCCATCTTTTAAAAGAAAAAACTATTTCTCTTATTGCACTGTTCTATCTTATAAAACATATTGAAAACTTTTTGTGCTCTGGTTTCTAAAACAAACCATGAACAGCACCATTAAGTCATTAAAAATTAAGCATACACATGCAAATGATATGAATACTAGTCATTTTAAAAAGTAGAAGAAAATATGTGTGTTCATCATTCAGTAGTTTAGTGGAAGAATTCACAAAGATTAACTGTACTGTTAATGCTCATTCAATTACTTTTCAATATTCAATAATCAAAGACTAAAAATGGCAGTATTCCTTATGTTTTTCCACTGGTATTTCATTAAAGTAAATAAGCTTAATTTGAAACACCAAACAGAAGAAAATTTAACTTATAACAGTCACACAAGTATGGAAATTCATGTTAAAAGTGAATGTTTTCATAATACAAATCAGAAATAAAAGCTCTAAGACTTTACCTAACATGAATCAATAGGCAGAAAATTTTTACTGTAATGGACAGTGTTGGGCAAGTTAACTACTAAAATAACAGAAATGGTTGCATACCTATTAAGTTTAAACTTGGCTTTTCAATTAACAGAATATCCCCTTGAATCTAATTGAGCTGATAAAAACCTAGTGCATTTGCTTAATTTGAGTAGTGTAGTTTTAAAAGTGAAAAGTTTTTGCTTCAAAGTCTAATGAATTCTACTTAAAAAACCATGAACCAATTTTATCAAATTTGATACAAATAGTAATGGAAGTTATTTTTCGGTATTTAATTCAGGTATTAAAAAAAAAAAAGTAAGGGCCTCCCTTGTGGCACAACAGGTTAAGCGCAGCACTATGAAGTTATCCAGAGCCACTGCAGCACAAGTTCAATACCTGGCCAGGAGATTCCCACATGGCGCAGCAGACCTCTCCTGCCTCGCCCACTGCTCCCCTCAGCAGTGTATTTCAGTTGATCTGCCTGTTCTTCTTCCCACTCTGTCTCTGGTGAATCCTCTCACTGCCCCACACCTCTGACCTACACCCCAGCTTGTATGTATAAATAAATAAATCTTTTAAAACAAAAACAAGTAAGTTTGGAATGACTTACTATGTGAATCTACTATTTCTATCATAAATTTTATGAAATCCATGTAACAATCAAATATTTCTGGTGAATATTCAGTGACTAAACTGCGATGTAAAATATCTATCAGGTTTCAAGAACTGGTGCAAAAGAAGATGTGCAAAATCTCACTATTTTGACAGAGTATATGCAGTACAGTATATCTGTATTGTATGTCAATACAGTACAGTATATCAATGCAGTACAGTATATCAATATGCAGTACAGTACATCTCTAGTGATACTTGACAGAGGCAGCCCAGTTGGCCACCCAATCAGAAGGTAAAACAATCATAGTCTATGATGGACTGTGTTGCCAGCATTTTTCAGATACAGTATTAAATACATTTTGACTCACAATACTTTCAGCTTACTAATGGATTTATCCTAAAGTAGCCCCACAGTAAGTTCAGAAAGATCTGCACATGCATAACAAACAGTAAACAAGACTCAGCATCAGAATATAAATAAGTATCTCAATTTACCCAAGGAAATTCTGACAAATTACTGTTTTGAAGCATTCATAGATGGGTGGGGTAAAAATACATAGGAGGAGGCAAAATTTAAGTAGCTTAAGTAGTCTTTTATAAAAACTAAAAAGAGAACTATTCTCTAGGAGACTAGCTGCAGAACAGAACAGCAACAAATTGTATAAAGATAAGGAGAATAGTTAAAGTGGGTACTCATTAAGAAAAAAGACATAAATCACACAAAAGCAAAACAAATGACACTGTAATAGCTAACTACTCCAACTCTGCTGCAACAGACGTAGAATGTCAAAGCAAAAATACAGTACATTTTAAGTCAGTGAAGCGAACTGTAAGTTGTTACAGGACAAAAATCATCTGTATTCTCACACTTTCCACAGAATTCTTAGAGTACCCATCACATGATAGTATATTTACTCAAAGTTTACTATAGAATAGTATTTTAAATGTTTAAAACTAACTTTAGTTTAACATTTAGTTAACATAATTTTAGTTTTACTAAATAAAAATAAAAAGTGCTTTAAAAAGTGCCTAAAAAGTTTTTAAGATTAAAAAAAAAAAACAGCCTGCCAAATTTCATAACACCATGAGATATATAAAGGTAGACACATAAACCAAAGGAACAGAACCAAGAGTCCAGACTTAAACCGTATTTCTATGATCTACTGATTTCCAACAAGGGTGTCAAATCCATTCAATGAAGACAGAACAATCTCTTCAACATTTATAGGACAACTTGATTTCCACACATAAAAGAATGAAATAAACCTCTGCCTCAAAGGATATGTTAAAAAGTTTACTCAAAATCAATCAATAATCTAAATATAAAAGCTAAAATCCAAAACTCCTCCATGAAAAGACAGGAGTAAATCTTCATAATCTTGTATTGACAATGCATTCTTAGTCATGACACTAAAAGTACAAACAACAAAGAAAAAGAATAGGATTTCATCAAAATTAAAAATTGTATGCATCAAAAGACATTATAAAGAAAATAAGACAGTATTTCTAAGCCATGTATCTGATAAGGACTTAATATGCAGAATACCTAAAGAAATCCTACAACTCAATAACAAAAGTATAAAGAACCCAATTTTAAAATGAGTGAAAGACTTGAATAGCTATTTCTCCAAAGAAAATACATCAATAGCCAATAAGAATGTGAAAAAATGCTAAACATCATTAGTCATCAGGGAAAAGTAAATCAAAACTACAGTGAGATACCACTGCACACATAGGCTTTAATTGTTTATTAATTCTTTTAAACAGAAAATAATAAAGATTGGCAAGGATGTAGTGAAACTGAAACTTGAGTACATAGTTGGTAGAATGTAAAATGGTGCAGCCACTGTGGAAAACAGTTTGATGACCCTGCAATTCCATTCCCAGGTATACATGAAAGTGTTGAGAAAGAGAACTAAACAGATACTTGTTAACCAATGTTCACTGCAGCCTTATACACAACTGACAAAAGATAAAAACAATTCAGGTATCTACCAAAAAGGGGGGGGTGGGGAATGACATACATAAAATGGATTATTTTTCAGCCATAAAAAGAAATGAAGTTCTGGTATAAATCAAAACATGGACCCTGAAGACACTAAGTGATTTAGCAGACATACAAAGGAAAAATAGTATATGATTCCATATATATCAAGTATCTAGAATGCACTACTTAAGAGAGTCAGAAGTAAATTGGAGTTTACCAGAGGTTAAAGATAGGATAGAATGGAGAATTATTGCTTAATGGGTACAGTTGCTGTTTGGGGGATAGAAAGTTTTGGAAATAGAATATGGTGATGGTTGCACAATGTGGGAATAGAATTAATACCACTGAATGACACACTTTTAAAATGATTTAAATGGAATATTTTGCTATACATGTTACACAAAATAAAATTTTAACCACCCATGGTGAAATTCTTTATTTAATTTTGTATTTAATAGGGTATCTTCTGATTTTAAATAAAAATCCATGGGTGTTTATTTTTGAAGCTTGCTTCATAAGCAACTATTAAATGCTAATTAGTACTGCATGACTACTAGAAATTGTTTTGACAAATAGCCTAGGATCTTGTTTTTCTGATGCAAAATCAAATAACATTATTTTATCAATCAAGATGCTATAAAATATATTAAATACAATTTTCTACAAAGTTTAATTGCGAACGTATTTCTTCGAAATAGCTCAATACCCCTAAAAACTTAGTAAAACGGGTCATTTAACACAGCAGATAAACTGGTTCTCCTATTCACTAACCCCACCAGCAATCTGAAACAATTTATAGGAAATGTATACAGCATATATACAATATACATAGAAAAGTTAAAATTACAGAGTAAGAGTATGATGTAAAGTAACTACCTAGACACAAGATATCTACCTACAGAATACTAACTTAAATGAAAAGCACAATACAGGTATACAGGTGCCTCCCTGGTGGCCGGGGGGGGAAGGGGGGCCCTAACCCATGTATGTCAGAGCAGACCTCTTGGGTCTTGCCCCACTGCTCTCCTTAGCAGTGTATTCCATAAATCCACCTGCTCTGCTCCCCACTGTCTCTGGTGAATGCTCTCACTTCCTGCACCTCTGGCCTAAAAGTTCTTCTACACAAAAATAAATAAAAATCTTATAAAGAAAGAAAAGAAAAACACAATACAGCAAACCCAATAACTAAGAGAACAAAGTTCTCACTACTAATCATACAAATCAGCATCACATGCCTCCTGGTAAGATTAGACTCATAACATCACTTCTGTAGTATTCTTAGCCAAAAATGTTTAGTTTGAATCATGGGGAGATATCACACAAATTCACATAGTGGAACATTCTACAAAATTACTCAACAGTACTCTTCAAATTACAAGTCATGAAAGATAAAAATGATTATGGAATTATTTCAGATTAAAGAAAACCAAGAAGACATGGTAACTAAAATGCAACTGTGGTCCCACATTAGAACCCAGAAGGATACCAGTGAGACAATTAGTGAAATCTGAATAAAGCCTAGAGATTAGGTAACAGTGTTACAGCAATGTTAATTTCCTGATTTTGATCACTGCACTGTCATTGTGTAAGATGTTATCATTTGGAGAAACTGGATAGATTACATGGGAATTCTTTGTAATGTTTCTGAAATTGTTTTCTACAACTAGAGGGACAAAAGCAAAATATCTAATTAAATAAAGCTGGTAAGTCGGAATACAGTCTTGTTTTTATATCATAACAAAGTATTGACGTACTTGTGAAAAAACTATTATGGTGGGCTACAGTTTACCATTGCTTCTTCTAAAACTATTAGAAACTAACAGGTGAAAGCCTCAGAGAGCAACAATGTGAAATTTTGGGGGTACGTAAGACTTTCTAGTTGAAATTTACTGTTTATTGCCCTATAAACACAGCAAATGGAAATGTGGATCAGGAATCTATGCAAGCTGAAATAAGGTTAAGAGACACAACTCTGTATATGACAGGAAAAAATATCTAAACAAAGTAGAGGTCAAGAATATCCAGAATTGTGCTCAGAAAGCTTCGAGGAGAATGCTTTTTTATCTCACTATGAAGAAGTAAACTTAAAACCTAATGAGAAACTAATCTCCAAGGATGAGTGGATCTGAAGAAAACACAAAATTTAAAGACTATTCTGTCTTAACAGCTCCATTACTTTTTCACTGCTTAAAGTACTAGAAAATGTCAACTAATTTATGTAAACAAAAAAAAAAAAAAAAAGAACAGTGATTGCCTGAGGTTAAGGAACTAAGTAACAGAGTTACAAGGAATCTTTGAAAACTCTGCGAAACATCTCTGTTGCAGTATGGTTTCTTAGGTATATACACTTGTCAAAATCATCAAATCTTACACTTTCAATAGATGCAGTTTACTGTATATATTGTACACCTCAATAAAGCTGAATGAAAATAAACAGAAACACAAAAAAGCAATCACTGTTTGCCCTGTGGCAGTCACAACACAGCTGCCATTCCCCGGGTGCGTGAGAATTTGGTCATGGCAGTTTATATCGCCATAACTTTTACTGAATTCTGTGTACTTCTGGTACACACTTGTCAAGTGTACTTCCCAGCTTTAAATGCCCTCTATAAGACTGTACTGTCATTCAGAACTGACACACAAAAAATACCATGCTTGCAAAAAAGCATGGAAACACAGAAATAGGGAATAAATTTGATATTCAGGCAAACATTTGTGGAAGAAAAATCAAATTTGATTTTTTTAAAACAAGGCAACATCCAAGTGATGTATTGTTGCATACTTTAACCCAGCTTTTTTCTTCCTTAGTGATACATAATGGCTTATAATTGATCATGTGGTAGGCAGAATTCTAAACGGCCCTCAAGATTCTAACAACTTGCTGTACATACTTTCTCAAAGTTATGCAACCAAGTATTAATCTGGGTGCTGCTATGAAAGGATTTTACCAATGTAATTAAAATCCCGAAACAGTTTTTAATTATGGAGATTACTGTGAATGGACCTGACTTAAAAAGAGCAGTTCTTAAAAGAAGGCAGAGATCCTCCTAATGTCCCTTAAGTAGCTGACAATCAGTAACTGCCCGTATTGGCAATAACCTAAGAGTGGTCTCTAGAGGCCTCTAAGATAGTGATCTTTGACTGAGAAACAGGAAAAAAAAAAAAACAACAGGGACACTATTCCAACAAACAAGAGAAATTTAATTCTGCTGACCACCAGTACTCTAGAAAAGGACCCCAAGTCACCAAAATACAGAAATCCCCGCCCCGTGATTTCAATCTGAGGACAGGACTCAGAGAAACCAAGTCCTAACTCCTGACCAATGGAAAGTGTGAGATAAGTTACTAAAATTACACTAATCTGCAATGCAGCAATGGAAATCTAATACAGATGGCTTCTCCCATTTGAGGAAATATGGTTTACATTATTTCTTATAGGCTGCTAATGTTTGCTTTACCATCGAAACAATTTCTAATACTTCGCATTATTATGCATGATACGATTCAATTTCACAACTCAACAGGATAAGGTAAAACAATTCTCAAAACTTTACAGGTAACACAGAAAGTTTATAAAGTCCATAACTGGGCACACAAACAATATTATATGCCTCGTTATTTCTGCCTTTCTAAAGCAATGACACAACAAAAAATAAAATAAAGACAAACCTGTCCTCACTGACTTCTAAAGGAATGAAAGTAAATTTGAATGCATTTGAGAAAAGCTAGTTCTGAGATTTAGTCATATTGTTTTTGGGCAATCATCTAGTTTCTAAGTAACTCAGTGAAAGGAATATTAGAAATCTGAATAAAGTCTGGAATCTAATAGAAAAAACATATACACACATAATGGAATAATAACAGTCTTACAGAGTATATAATTAAATGCCAATTTATGCAATTCAATTGAAAATAGCCAGCATTTCTATAGACCTTATTGCCTGCCTGGCACTACCTATCAGTGACATGTAAGAAATAAATTTCCAGATGATAAATATAGTATAGAATAGTGATTAAGGTCCCAGGCTCCAGAGCCAGACTGTCTGGATACAATCCCAATTCCACCACTAACTAAAGGTGAGACTATGAGCATATCTGATTTCTCTCCAACAAGTTTTCACTATAAAATAGGGACATTAACAATACCTACCTCAAAGCGATGCAACTGGGATTAAATGAGTTAATATGTACAAAGCACTCAAATGCTGTTATCAATTATTTCTATAATAGTGCCATATTAACATTCATGTCTAAGAAAAGTAACCTGTGTTAGACAATGTCAAAGAGCCTAAGACTTAGAATCCTAAAATCTTAATGTCATTATCTGATTCCCTGTACTCTAACACCCAACACCTAAACTCTTATTTACCAGAATGATTCCAGTCAGATATCTGCAATCTGTAACAGAAAATGTCATCTAGCTTGCTCTTAGCGTTCACAGGTAATTTCTCATAGAACTTCATAAATACATAGAATTAAAATTCTGGAAGAGGCAAAATTCAATGTATATATTGAATGCATATAACTATATATACACAGAACTAGGATTCAATGTATATAACTACGGTTATAACTATATATATAAAACCATATAATGTATACAACTGTAGATAGACAGATCGATAGATCGATATCTAGACAGATATAAAACTATCGCTACAAGTACAGCATTTAAAACGTAACACAGTGGTAAGAGAAAATATTCTAGGGAAGATTTTTTTTTAAAGGTCAATATTCAGGTTTGGTTCTTTACGAATTAACAAAAGAAAATTCTGAAAACTAAAGCACCTAATGAATAAATATAAATAATAGTACATATGTCAAAACTATATTTTCATTATATTTACTAAATGTAAAACACCTATAAACTACTTAGGTAGGGAATATCCTGTATATAAAGGGAAGGAAGAAAAAAGAATTTAATAACAAACACACATCTCAGACAAAAAATAGTTTAAGAAATCACATAAAGGAAATAAACCAGATTTTCACTAACTTAAATAATTAATATTTGAGACTGACAAATGTTGATTCTCAAATTTCTCCTGTATTTTCCAAGCATGCCAAATCATAGGTTTTCAAATTCAAAATATTATATATTTCTTTTCCCCTAAAGGAATAATCTCTTTTAAAAGATAACTCTAACTATAAAACGTATTTTACACGTAAAAGAAAAAATTATTTACAAAAGTCACTGCGCTCCATAATCTTTTGTAGATAAATTTTGCCTATAATCCTTCTACTCCTAGAACTGTATACTGGACCTCTCTCCTGGTGGTTACACCAACAGCAAGTCTAAATTTAATAAAAATGCAGGTTGAAATTACAGGCTTAAATTTCACGATTTTGTGTAAGAACATGTAAACATGAGAATTGCTTCTTCCTGAGTCTATTAATCTTCTTCCTTCTGTATCTGTGTAAGATGAAATTCTATCATTTCCTTTCCTATCTCAGTACAACTGATGATTTTCCACTTCCAATACAAAACTCCTCAACTGACACTTAAGAAGCAGCAGCACATGGTGATAAAAAGCGTATCATAACGTCAGCTGAATCTGGATTTGAACCCTAGTTCTGTAAGTTCAAACACCTAGATAGGTATTCTTAGAAAGTTATTTGAATCTGTTTCTTCTGCCACAAAACAGATTATTAGTACCTATTTCATAGAGATTGCTGTGAGAATAATTTATATAGTGTGTGTAAAAATCCTTAGAACAGTGCAATTTATTAAAGCATTGAATAAATGGCAATTATGACAACAGTGATTATCAAATTATTAATTTATCAAATTATCAAATCTATATCCTTATTGTCTACATTCATATGTCCTTCCCTCTAGCTGATTCTTTATAAATAACTAGGGAGAGCTCTAAATGTATCAATTACACTGACAACAAATTTTTACAAAAGTCATGTTACTGAAATAAAATTAGTCATTTCCTATAAATTTGTATGCACTCACCACAAATATTACAGTCAAATTCAAATTTTCTAATTCTAGTTTTTTTTGTAATCTGCAATAAATTGATGTTTACATCACAAAATGCATGCCAAGAGTAATAGGCCTACGGTTGAAATCTGTAAAAAAATCAAGTCATAGACTACTTCTTAGATTTCTTTGCTTGTCTCTTGTATAGCTGTTCAGGAATGGAAGAGATGGAAGATGGTTTCCATTGTGCAAAAGCACAGCCTTAAGACTCAGTTTTGAAGAATCTAGAAACTCCATTCTTGTGAGTCATGAGTGAATTCTAAGGCATTCATGAGGCCCTCAATATCGGAACAGGATACCAGAGTACTTTCCTTTCTGAAGAAAGGTTCAAACTGCTGGTGGCGTTTTCAATAGTCATTGTGACATCTTCATCTAGAAGATTCCATTGCTAAAGTCTTGATCCTAGCAATTCTGCCTTGTTCTTGGAGAAGTCCAATCACAAACCAGGTCATTGAGTTCTTCCTGTGTTAGTCTGTGTGGGGTTGATGATGCACCACAGTGACAATCTGGATCACTGCATGCTGACAGAACAGAACAGGTCAGCTCACCCTTGTCCTCATGAGATGAATCAAGAGAACATTCTGCTGGAGGTTCTGGAATAGGAAGTCCCTCACCATGTGGAACTGGTCTCAATGCAGACGGAATGTTTGGGTAGACTATTCTCGACTTCTTTTGCTTCCTTATTCCACCAGAAAGAGGAGGAACCAAGCAGAAGTAACAGTCTTTTATGTGGTTGCTTGGCTCTCTCCACACCGTGAGGACTGCAAATGGCATTGATGGTCTTTTGCCACTGAACCGGTGTGAAAGCTGTGTTGAACACGTAGCACAGCATCTATGCAGGGCCCAAGGCTTGTCTTGGTCACCAACCTTGCATCCGAAGTAAAGATGATAAGCCTTCTTCACTTGAGAAGTGACACTTTTCTTCTGGTTGGCAAATGTCACTTCTCCACAAACAGAGCAGAAATTGTCCACGCTATTAATGTATATTCGAGGCATTGCTGTTCTGTATTGTGCCTAAATGGATAAAATAATAACAGTTCTATGGAACAGTAGCTTCAACTGTCTTGCACAAAGTCTGAAATATTTTCAATGCTCAACCTTTCCGATAGGGCTTTATCTAGTGCACTGCTGACGTCAGCTTACTTCAGCAGCCACCTGGCAGTATTATCGCATTGCATCAGAAAATGATGCAATCAACTCTGGATGATGTGTGCATGATAGTATTACACAATGAGACGCAATATTGCATCATTCTAAGCTGATTTAGGATGTTGTTGCAGCCCTACTGGATAAGTTTACACGGTGAAACATATAAAATGAATTATATGAAATATCTTCAAAACGAGAGCTAATAAAAAATTTTCAGGGTTATATTCATGTTCAGCACACCAAGATACTACAGATTAGGGCCTTTGTAAGTCAGTAACCATCTCAATGTTGACCAGTGTTATCATCAAAGGAAAAAGAGACCTAACAGACACATGCCAGTCTTCGGTTGCCCTTTCTCTCCCATGTGTCAAAGCCGCAGGTATTAATTCTACTTGAGAGTAAACAGGTACTCCCTCTTTTAGGTCCCAAATGTACAGAGGAGACCAGAGGCCTTATTTGATACTTTTTGCTGAATAATAATTCATCTATAAGACTGATACCATATTTTCATCTTTCAAGGAAACTAAACACCAAAATGGACCCACAGCGAAAAAGAAATCAACCAGAAGCATCTTTCAGGCAGTATTTGCTAACTCAAAGTCTCAGTATTTGAGTTAAGAAAAGGAAGGTCAACTTTTTGCAACATTGATGTAACAAATAACTGAGGCCATTTTACTTCTGAGCTTTGCAGAAATGCAGGGAAAAAAGTTCATATGTAATCTGTACCAAATACTAGAACTGTTGCCAGCCCTCTCCACTTCCCCAAGCCCCCAACGAAGGTCATCAAAACAAAGACTAAGGTAACCAAGAGTTCTATTTAAAATTTAAAATATTTAGACAGCTCCTTGCTAAATTTCTAGTTGGGTTGGTTATCTAATTGCCAACGCTAGTCGTGTAGTCACCTATACATTAAATGTATTTAACTGTCAAATGTGCTACCCATCAACAATGAATAGACCTTCATGAAAACTGGAACTATGTGTATGTTTATTTCCGTATTCCTTTTAACATGAACTACTGCCAATGAGATGGATCACTGGATGTTGTAAGATGAAATTTTAAAACTTTTGTTAAATTCACCATCATCAGAATTACTTTTATGCCCAGACATTAAAAATTATGAAAACAAAAGTATACACAAAAAAATACTAAAATTGGATTCTAATTTATTCCATAAATAATTGTTTAACTGTAAACAAGGCACTACATTAAGCACCTAGAAACAAAAGTGACAAGGTAATGTCCTCTTCTTATACAGGACATTCTAACAGCTTTTCAGGTTTTTTTTCCTCCATTCATTTGTTAAAAAACTACATACAGCTACTGCTTGGCGGTAAATCTGGGGTACTTAGGGGAGAGGAGACAGTGAATGAAAAGATAAAGAAGACATAACCCTTGCCCTTAAAGAACTAACAGTAAAAGAGGAAAATACAAATAACTATGTCAAGGGTTTAAAAAAAAAAGCTACATAAATACTATGGGTAACCAGAAGAAAAAACAACTAACTACTTATGCTAATCAAGACTTCCTAGAGTAAATGATATTTATCTTAAGAGATAAATATTTACAGATGAAAGGAAAAGAATACTGCAGTTGAGGAAATAGTAAGGTGCAGAGACATACACGCCAGGGCATACATGTACACACAAAAAAACCATAAGTACTGCACATACATACTGTATACACATGAATACACAGTCAGTGCTTGGATACAAGTACAAGTGAAGGAAGTTATCTGAACTACTTAATACAGAAAAGGTTATGACTGACTGTTTTCCCAGTTTTCCTAAAGAAAGTACACAACCAGTACTATTCATGAGGGAGGAAAGTTAATTAAGTCCAATTCCAGGCTTAGGGCATTAGCACTGAAATCTATCTGAGAAATTAAGAGATAGGGTAGGGAGACTGATAAGGACTAATCCATACCAATGATAGATTGAATAAAGCCTGGGAAGGCTTCCCCTTAAGCAAAAAAAGTCAATTCCGGTAGGAATACTGAGAAAGGACAATATCAAACGTTCAATTTAAAAGCTGAAATGGACAAGAAATAGTTAAGGGTTCAATTTTAAATAGTGATAAAGAAAAGGACATATATAAAAAGAATTCCCAAGTTAAAGAGCTCCTGACTTCTTGAGCAATAAAACATGAAGAGAACAAAATCAGACATGATCCAAAGTTTATCCCAGCAGATTAATACCACTGAGCAGAAACCTGCTTCTTCCACTAGTGTATATCTAACTTCATGAATATTCATACAATATGATACTCACATCTCTTAAGCACCCTACCACTGATGAATAGTTTGCCATTCATGAATAGTTTTACCATGAATAATTTGCCATTTTCAAAACCAAATTAGTTAAGATCCACCCGGAAAGCTTTCCTAGTTTCTGAGTAAGCATTCACAACTTTAGATAACTTTTGGAGTAATTGTGCTATAATCTTTTTTAAAAATCATAAAATTTACTAAATTTGTTTATGTCTCTTTTTAAAAAGGAATGTTAAATACCTTAACAATACACAGAAGATGGGAAATACAAGATAGATGAGGACTATTTATATCTGCAACTTAATCATCAGTATTTAAACAGAATCCAAGCGGCAATGTATCTTACACAAGGAAAATATCCAAATGAGAAACGGAAAGCTGAATTATAAAACAAGGTTACCCAACCTTGAGACTACATTCTGGACCAGAAAATGCTTGGTTTTGGGTTATTGTCCTCTGTTAATTCTTAGTCTCTACCCACTAGATATTAGCAGTAAACCCAAACTCACACCTCCCTCCAACTGTGACCATCAACAATATCTCAAGACATTAAAATGTCCCAGGGGTACAACTGTTAAATGTTGGTTAACTGTTCTGTTTCTCATTATTTATCTCACTTAACAGCATAGTGTCCACAAAGTAGTCATCATTTTCCCCATTTTACAAACAGAGAAACTGAGGCTAGAAGAGGTTAAATGACTTACCAGAACCAACTAAGAACACAACCAATTAAATGGGTTAGGCTATACTTGAATCCACACAATGATGGCTTGAGACTCTGTTCCTAATCATTGCAAGCCATCTTCTTCATCACTGGCATGCCTTTATTTTCTGATTCTTAAAAAGTAGTATTTTGAATATGAACTGGAAGTAAATACAAAAATTATCCACACAAGTGCAAATTAAACTGAGAGACTCCCAACCTCAATTTAGGATAAATTAACAATTATTTTTTGAGAATAAACTGTATGCCCAGTACAAACTTTAGGAACAAGAGTGGTTGAAAGAAAAGGGAACTACCATTTATTAAGGATTTGGCTCGGGACATTTTTCCCTCTCTGAAATTATCTCCCTAAAATTTCACAATATCCCGACAACGGAGTATTTTCTTTTTTGTCTTTTCTTTTTTTCATGTGAAAACTAAGGCGCCAAATAGAAAAGTGGTCCCTGACCTAAAAAAAAACAACTTACAATTGGGAAAAAACGTATTTAAAATACAGAATAAGCAACATGAGGTAGACTAGTATCCTCTCTCAAAAATGATAGGGATAAGTAAAAGGTAAAAAGCTGCAAAGGAGCAATACTTCTGTAATCAATGTAAAACAGAAGTTTGGGGACTGCAAGGAAAATTCTGTGATAGCCAGTTTAAATAATGTCTAGGAAATGATGGAAGTATAAGGCTGCCTTTAAAATTAAGACCCAGATATAGCTGGAGACAGCAAGGCTAGTTCTATGCTTTTATGGTGTTTCTGCAACCAAATGCTCTCAAGCACAGCAACAGGAACAAACAAAAAAAAAGATCTAACGGTGAATACTGATAGGGTTCCCCCAACCAGAATGGAACTTTGAAAAGGGTCAGAACTATGTTTTCTTTTTTCAAAGATTTATTTATACATACATACAAGCTGGGGTACAGGCCAGGGGCGTGGGACGGCGAGAGGGTTCACCAGAGACAGAGCGGGGAGCAGAACAGGCAGATCAGAAATACACTGCTGAGGGGAGCAGCGGACGAGGCAGGAGAGGTCTGCCGCACCATGTGGGATTCTCCCCTGCTGGTCATCGAACTCGCATCGTGCGCTGCCGACAGCTCCACAGCGCAGTGCTCAACCGCTGTGCCACCAGGGAGGCCCAGAACTATGTTTTCTTCACTTGGATCATCAATGCCTGGCATCATAAGTGTTCAGTGAATATCTGATTCAGAAAAAAGGCAGTATTCAAAGCAATGATATACTCAAATGCAAGGATCACAAGGTTTTCAGCATTAAAAAGAGAAAAAAGCAACCTCACAGAAATAATAGTAACTTAATATTGTAATATTCATTATTATTGCAACATTTCCAACATTGAGTGCTAACTCTGAGCCAGGTATTGTGATACATTATTTCACAAAATCTTTTTAACTACCCTATGAGAGGTAAGTACTATTATTATCATCCCAGTTTTACAGGAAACATTCAGACTAAAAAACTTGCCCAAGGTCACAAAGTAGCACAGCTGGAACCCAGGTCTATCAACTCCAAAGCCTGCCTCTCATCTACTAGGTCACCCATATAGAATTACAAGCACCCCTCTTAGGTAAAGCTAGGGAAATGTGACCAAAAGGAAAAAAAGACAACAAAACAAAAAAAGAAACTCCACTGTAGCCAAAAGCTCTTCATCCTTCCCCAGCTCTTAGCAGGTATTGTACACATTCTCTCACCTTAGAATACACTGATTATCCCACAGACTAAAACTTCAATGGTTTAAAGAATCCAGATGTTGAAAACTGAATAGTCAATCACGTAATCAACATTTCAAAGAGTGGTAGATAACAAGTGGTAACACCCCAAGTCCACAACCCAAAGAAATAATAGGGTGTGACCTCTGACTAAGACTGACCTCAAAACTTCTGGAATATTCTCCACAGTTCTTGGTCCTACCATCCCTCCTTGGCTGTGTCTCTCTCCCTCTCTGTACATCCCATCTTTATTCTCCTTGTAACTAAAGGGTCTTTACGAAAAATCTGAAATTTTTTGTTTCCTGCTCTAAATTTCTAATCTAGTAAAAACAAATTTTTATATTTCCTCTAATTAAAAATATTTTGTGTTTAACACTCAATAGAAAAAGGTTCCCCCTCATTACACATTCACATTCCACGGTTTACATTATCAAATGAATACAGGAGTCAAAAACCACCAACCATGCAAAACTGATGACCCAACATGTCTATCATATAACCTTTCGATATTCCATCCATAACAAAGAAGTAGTAAGAAATTAAGCCCACTAAAGAGACTATGCTCTTTTCTCCCACTGGCCAGTAACCTACTCATAAATTGTGAAATAAATTAATTTCGTAACTACAAAATTTTTTCATCTTTGAGATGAGAAAAGCCTAACTCCAGAAATGGAACTTAAGTGGTTACAAACAAAAAAAAATATCTAAACTGCTGATTTTCTTTAACAATAGAAATATTCATTAAATTGACCACTTAACCAGAGATCTACTAAGAATCTAATTTCTGCATTTACATCAAAATCTTAAGCAAATTTAATAAATGAAATTATTAAAAAATGAGGAGAAAGCTGGCAAAATAATCAGAGCTAAGAAATATATCTCAATCTTTTCTTCCTGCCTTTGTTTGTTGGTTTTGGTTTTTTTTTTCATATACTTATCTTAAATAAACAGATTTAGTAAAAAGACAAGACTATGAGGCATAGCCAAATTATTCCCAAAGTAGATGCACTTTCCAAATAGCAATACAGAAACAATCAAGTGGCATTTATTTCTTGGATGAGCCAAGAGGACACTGACTATGCCAAACTTCAAGACAAGTTACTTCTGAAAATTGATGTTGTATTTAATAAACAGTAAGCATTAAAAGGAAATAATCTCTCCCCCTGCCCACCCCTTATTACAGCATAAATCATTTTAGGAAAAGGAGAAAACTGTAATTTAGTTAGATTACCTATACAAAATTCCTTCAATCTTAATTTGAGATAATACAAATAAAACTTTTAAACTTTTCCAAATTTTTTAAAAGATTTTTATTCCCAAAGGTTGAAGAGATAAGAATTGAAAGAGCTGATAGCTGAATTACATCCTGGCATTTCCAAATGGACAATTTAAACCACAGTCACTTTCAAAGCTAACCAAGGAATTAATCAAAAAAGACCTCTTTCTAATCTAAGCACTCTGAGGTCTTTGGAGATGAATTCAAATTCTAGTTATGTTCAAATCATAACTTTCCATAAATTATAAACACAAAAGTTCTTCCAATTATCTAATTTCTAGTCAATAAATTATAAACTAGTTCAGATGTTCCTGAAAACACTAGAATTACTTAAATATTATTTGTCAAACTCAAGGGCTGAATTTAAATACTGGGCAATATAAAGCCTGAAGTTAGTCCTCTGTCTATAGCACACTTTAAAAGATCATTAACCCATAGTAATGAGACACATGACGATCTGAAAGCCCTGGACTAAGAACTTTGCATATTGCTTATATTATCTCATTTAATCCAAACAACTATCCTAACAAGAACATGGT
>PVIJ01014360.1:0-41147 GCA_004024925.1 Scalopus aquaticus | reverse complement strand
TAAGCATACCAATCATAATAGGTTAGGGCCCACCCTAAAGACTTCATTATGACTACATTTGCAATGACCCTATTTCCAAATAAAGTCCCATTCTGAGATGCTGGGGATTAGGATGTCAGAATTTGAGGGGATACAATTCAACTCACCAGTTTGAAAAGCAAAGCAGGAAACAAACTTTTACTCAGAAGAGAACTGAGTCAAAAAAAAAAAAAAAGCAAGGTATGCTCTCACGGCACGGTTTAGAAGGGGAACATGGCACGGACCCCCAGTTCTCAGCCCAGTCTGCTAAAAACTATGACTCCTTCAAATCCTAATCCATGTCTTAGAAAGAATATCTCTTTCTCTGTACTGTCAACAAGATGTTTGATGCTTCCAGAGACAATGTCAAGGAAGAGCCACAGTAAGTGTCCTCCCAACTCCTGAATAACAGGACGTAGAGAAGACTCAGATCTGTCCTTCTGTAGTAGAAAGTGCCAAGACAGAGCCCCCTACAGGGGTGGGAAGGTATGGTTTATCCAAGCTAAGGATAAGGCGCGGTTAGGGAGAGAAAGAAGCACAGGATTCATGTGTATATATATATAGTCTGACCCCTGTATTACTTTCTTATAACTGTTGTGTGACAAAGTTGTGACACAAAGTTAGTGTTTGAAACAGAAATGTATTCTCTCATAGTTCTGGAGGTCAGAAGTCTAAAACTGAGCCCAAACTCAGGGGTCAGGAGAGCCATTCTCCTTCCAAAAGTTCAGGGGGAAAGCCACCATCGCCTTGTCCAGCTTCAGGTGGCCCCTGGATTCCTTGGCTTGAGGCCACATCACTCTGATCTAAGCCAGTGTCTTCAAATCTCTTTCTGCTCTACTGTGTCTCCCATTAAAAGGAGATGTGTGATTTCATTTATGTCTGCCTGCATAGTCCAGGACAATCCTCCCACCCGAGATCCTTACCTTAATCACACTGGAAATTCCACCTACAGTCATTTCCACAGGCCCATGGATTAGGAAGCAGAGGCCTGTGCAAGCCTTTTTTCAGTCTATCACAATTCCCATATGATGTTCTTTTTCTAGTCATTTTCTTCAATTGGGCTATGAAAAGCTAGACACCTAGTCTCTGCTCCAATCCTGCAGATAAGGAAACCCAGGCAAGTGTGTGACCAAGTGTGCTTCTCAGAAAGTAAAAAATCAGGCTTGGGTGAAGATTCGCCAGGTACTTAAATTGTCCCTATAAATCAGCTCACGTCATTTGTGACATATTCACCATGGAATACTACTCAGCTATTTTAAAAAAATAGATGAAAGTCTGCCATTTGCAACAATGTGGATGGACCTAGAGGGTATTATTCTTAGTGAAATAATTCAGACGGGGAAAGACAAGTACCATATGATCTCACTCGTAAGTGATAGATAAAGAAATAAAACAAGTGTACAAACAAAACAAAACAAAACTCTTAAACCATAAGAATAAAATAATGATTACCAGAAGGAAAGGGGGTAAAGGGGCATATAATCTAATAAGAGGGGTCAACTATATGGTGATGGATTGAAACTAGACATTTTGTGATGAGCATAACATAGTATATACAGAAGGTAACAGGTAAGTCTACACCTCAAACCTACATTAATGTCATAAATCACTATTCCTTCAATGAGATATAGATCCTATGTCTCAAGGGGGCATTAGGAACAAAAGGGCTGCCAACTTTTTATTTGGCCAAGTAAGGGCATTAAACAAAAATCCTGTCGTATGCTTTTATTTTGTAAAGGAAGCTATAATAATTCTAATAAACAAAGTAAAAAAGACAAATCTCAGAAAAGACCCCGGACGCCCTACCACCCTCAAGACCCCTCTGTGCTTCATCACTGCACTCAAGGCCATCACATGTCACCAGGAAATAGCTCCTCTGGACCAGAGATCTGCCTTCAGTAGATGCAAGTTGTCAACCTCCCAGGAACCAAGGGAAGGGTAAAGAGAGGGACATAATGGGTACTGCCCAAGGGCTTCGCTGTCCCCTTTCTGCTCCATTGAAAATATTCTCAAGCCCCAGAGGTAAGTAGGACAACAACGAAATCAGACTCCACCAGACAAGGGAGTCTAGCTGACAGGTGCTCGGCCTGTGGACAGTATGTAGACCTGTTTCTCAACAGCAGAGCTCAGTCAGCAGCCCCAGAATTCTCTGCACTGTAGGGAGGGTTTCCCTTTGCAAAGATGCACTTGACACAAGGGAGTCTGATACTCTGCCTGGTGAACTACTACTTCCTGGTCTCTTTTCCTCTCTCACCCTGAAAATAAAGTGAAGTAATTACAGACAAAAACTCAACAACAGCATCACAGAACAAGACCGTGGTGAAGACGTTCTGAGGAGAACCTTACCCAGCCATGAGTCAGTGTCCACCCCTGCCTTGCCTACCACTCTTCTCTCAGACAGGGAGAGAAATCCTGCGCCCAGTCCCAGATCCGAACCATGAGCAGAAGTGAGAGCAGCCCAGCAGACATCTAATTTAGCCCCTAATGGCACAGTAGCTATGTCCTCCCTCTCTCCCTGGGACTTTTGCACTTTGCACGATGGGATTTTATTTTCAGTATTTCATTACTCTCCTTCCAATTTCTCATTTGTAGCAAGAGTCAGGATAAAGGAGGTCAGATGCTGTGCCAAATTGGGACCATTGCAACCACACAAATGCAAAATGCAACCTGGCAGTCTTTAAAGCACAGCCAGCACAGGGCTGCTCTCGTTGCCTGGCTACACAAGGCTGTGGGCAAGGTTCTTTCCACAAAGGGACATGAAAAGGCAGAACCTACGGTGGGCAATGGCACCAAAATGGTCTCTGTTCCCTGATGCAAAAAGAGAATCCAAGCTCCATGAAAATAAAAATTAAAAGCAGGAGATGGGTACAAGAGAATCCACTCAACAAAACATGAGCAACTGCTGCGTACCAGGAGCTGCACTAAGTTTGGGGCCCGCAAAGAGGGACCCGGTCAATTTCTGCCCTCAAGGAGGTCACAGCAGAGGGGGCACAAGGGAAAGACACAAACATTCTGTCATGTGCACTGTCATGGATGTGCAGAGAGAACACAATTGTGGATGAGCAGCTGTGACTTAGCAAAGATTCAAGCACAAATATATGCCTAGAGGGGTTAAGGGAGAAAGCACCAAGAGAAAAGGGGAGAAGTGAGAAAAGGAGAGGAGGGGACCAGTACAGGGAGCGGAGCTTACTTCTCCAGCTTCCTAAAGGCCCCCCAGGAATGTGTACGGCAGCGCACTCCTCAGGAATGTCCTGCTCAAGAGGCAGGTGAGCTGGGGGGCTTGTCTGCCAACCCCCATGGGTCATTGGCAGAGTGCTGCTCCAGCACATAACTCCGACCTCCCCAGCCCACTCTGACAATGGCCAGAGCAGGCAGACAGAGAGACCCCATAGAAAAAGGATGGACGCCGGCACTTGGAAGTCAGGCTGGCGTGTCCAATCCTGGTAAATGCCAAGGGGGTGCTGTTGGCAGCTGCTCTAGACCCGCAATTCCAACCTATAGGGAAGGAGAGTGTCAGGAAAAAAGACGAAGGATTGTTGACATTCGTGCTCCAAAGATGGGTAGGGCACTGCAGGGCAAAGATGGGCAGAGGGGTCAGGGAAGGAGGACGTTCATCCCCAAGGGGAGTCATTCCAAAGAAAAGAAGCAGAGCCTGCGAGTGGAGTAGGCTTCCAGCTGTTGTGTGGTCCAGACAGGAAGTCCTGACAGGCAGCTGGAGTCCAGGCAGGCAAACACGGGCCCGGCTGTGAAGGGCTTGTGTCCACACCAGCAAACTTGGCAATTCCTTCAGACTAAAAAGGAGTCACCAGTACCTCCTAAATAAGAGAGTGACATGAATGCAAAGACTTAATAAACATCCTGACCCATGCCAGGCAAGCTGTGCTGTGACACAACTGCAGGAGGGTAATGCTGGGGTCATCTCTGTTCTCTGCAGTGCGTAGTACATTGCGGAAAAAATTGACATCAACCAAAGTTCAAGTGCACTAAGCTAGCACATGGGCTTGGTAGCGCTCATGAAACTAACTCCTCATAAAGCAAACAGCTGAGAGGAGTGATTAAATGAAAGAGGTAAAATAAACTTGCCAAAGAGGTGACGTGGTTCTGTGCACAGGGGACCCAGCATTCCTGGGAAACAACAGGCTTCTATTTCAGGGCAGCCTGGAGCTCCCCGTGGGAGAATCTGCTGCACCTCAGCATGGGGTGTGTCTCCTCTGTCTACGGTCACCACCACCTGGGACGGAAGAGCTGGCAGCAGTGCCATGCTCCTGGATCCCGACCCTGGTCTACCTTTGTAGGGGGCAATGGCACAAGAACAAGAGGTTCCCTGTCACTGTTCTGGAAAAGTCTGTCTTGCCCTTCTGCATCATAACCATTTGAGTAAAGGAAAGGGAAAGGATCAAAGACCTGAGTGTGCTTATTCTCATTCATTCCAGCCAAGCTTTGGATGTTGGTGACATGCCGCTGAGATTTAATTCAGCTTGCTCCCTGATACAGTCACTTGGCCAGGAACTTGACTCAGGATAACACGCTCACAAAGGCCAGACAAAATTTTAATAGATAAGTAGCAATATCAAAATAGAAATGAGAAAATGAAGCTGTTCAAGATTGGTGCTGGTCTTGAAGGCTTCCCAACAAAGGCACTGTGATCAGCAGACTTCTGAGATGACCCCACCTCCTGGTGTACATGCCCTGTTAACTCCTCCCCTGTAGTGTGGACAGGATCTAATGACTCACGTCCTGTGAGTGGAATACAGCAAACGTGATGGGATGTCACCACAGAGGTCAACCTTACAACGTCTGTCCTGCTCACACTGAGACGCTGAGTGCTGCGAACAGCACTTGTTGAGTTTATGAGAAGATCCACCACTAGTTGAGCTTTAAGATGACTGGAGTTCCAGCTAACACCATGATTGCAGCCTGTGGGAGTCTAAGAAGCAGACTGCCTAGCTAAGTAATGCTTGAATTCCTGACCCACAGAAACTATGAAACAAACAATGTGTTTTAAGTTGCTACATTTGGGGGTACCTTGTTATGCAGCAAATGATGACTAACACAGGCATATACAGACACACTCAGAAAGCTTAGAACAAAGCTGAATTTTTACTTGGTCTTAGGCAGACATGGCCTCTCCCATAAACAGCCAGGCTTCTATAGAATGTTAAAAGCAAAGATGGTCTCCCAAAGTATGCTCAGTCCTTGATGTGCTGACATATGCTGGAATTACACAATTAGCTTTTTCTTTGCCTTAGAAATTCTTTAAAAATGCACTAAAACTTGGGCCTCCCTGGTGACGCAACGGGTTAGCACAGCGCTGTAGAACTGTCAGCGGCTGCAGCGTGGGTTCAATGTCCAGCCAGGGAGTATCCCACATGGCGGGACAGACCTCTCCTGCCTCGCCTGCTGTTCCCCTCAGCAATGCATTTCGGTCGATCTGCCTGTTCTGCTCCCCACTCTGTCTCTGGTAACCCTCTCACCACCTCACACCTCTGGCCTGCACCCCAGCTTGTATGCAAAAATAAAAAATAAATCTTAAAAAAACACCAAAACTTGATGTCAGAAAACACAAAATCCAGCCCAGATCCTTACTTATTAATTGTGCAATTTTTGATGAGTCATTTACATATGCCTCAAACTATATTTATGAAACAAAAATATGAATTTTGAAAGTTACTTAATTTTTCTATGCCTATATTTCATTTTAAAATAGGAACAAATAATGCCTGCCTTATATAACTAAGAGAGCTGTTGGGATGATTAAAAGGAGAAATATGGACAAAAGTGTGGTTTAAACTAAAACGAGCTCCAGGACTCACCAGTGGAACACATTCCAAAGAGTCACCAGACGTCTTGACTTGTCCTTGTGCTTGGGCCCTGTCTTCTTCCTGCTAAATTTAGTTTTAACAAGGATCCTGCTAAATCAGCTTAGAGTTCCCCACCTTGACATCCATTCACCCTCCAAATAAAATCAAATTCCTCACCCGCCCCCCCAATATTTCACCACCCTGCTCTGCCTTCAGCAAGAATTTGTTTAAGCTGATTTAACAAGAATCTCCCTATCCTTGAAATCTCCTTCTTACTTATTGCTTTTCTAGCCTTCAACACCCCCACCCCAAAGTCTGTTCCTTGACTACAAATCCTCAGCAGTCCTTGCCCTATTTGGTGTGGAGCTTGATCTCGCTTGCCTAGTGTGGTAGTCTTGACTCCTATAGCAGTAGTTCTGAGTAGTCCTCCTGACCATCTAAATAAATAAAAGAGATAGATAGATAGATAGATAGATAGATAGATAGATAGATAGATAGATAGATAGATAGATAGATAGATAGACAGATAGATGTCATTAGAATGTTATGACTTAGTACAATCAGCACCTACTAGGCCCTTTCTTGGAAGTCAATTTTAGGGAAAGAGCTAAAGTAGAGGAAAACAAAACTACCTGGAGTGGGGATTCAGGGGGTGGTAAGCTCAGAGCCCCTATTTCACAACTTTACTATAGATTCAGTTCCAGAGGAATAAGAATTTAATAGCCGATTTCACTTTCATGTGGAATATAGAGAAACAAAACAAAAGAACTGACAAAATTAACCAAAACAAACCAGAAATCTGACAGCAGAATTGAAGAGAGAGAGAGCCAATGGACTATGGTGAGAGCTGTGGGTTCCTTGGGATGGGTGTGGAAACAAACACCTGAGGAGGTATGAACCTACTCCCCTAAATCATAGGCAGTGCTGTAAACTTATATTACGTCAAAAAAAAAAAAGTTTAACAGCTGATCTCCTAAAGATCTCTCAGGGGCCTTGCTTCTTAAATCCACAACAGCCCATGCCCCAGGCACTTTCTCTTTTTTGCCATCCAACTGTTGAGCACCCACAATCTCACAGACGTGGTGCTCAGCCCATCAGATGCACCCTTTGATTTAATCTTTCCACAGCCTATGAGGTAGCAGCTATAGTTATTCCCCCTCCACAGAAGTTCAAACTGAAGCTCAGAGATTACAAACAATTTGCAAAGGTCACACAGCAAGTAAGGGGCTGAGCAGGGATCCAAGCTTGTCAACCTGGTGTGCCACACATTGTTCTGTAAGATGTACAGTCTGGTGCTCTCTGTCCTGCGTCTTTCCATAGAGCAATTTCTCTTCCTTCTCCTTCTTTGTTTCCATCTTCCTATAAAACATGCTGTGACACTTTGCACAAAGAGCCACGTATACAAATCAATTGCAATCAGCTGTATTTCTCTCCTGATGTTAAAAGACTCGTAAAGGAAAACGTACTTGTTTCAAACACCCTTTTCTGACACTAAATCAACTCTCCACCGTTGGTGGAATTTCTGCACAAATTGAGCTGGGCCCTCAGGAGACCAAGGTTTACCAGCATAAATCCCAGGTTTGCAGAGACTGTCTAGTTGTATTAATAAAAAGAGCTGATCTTGGTACAAAAAAGACTGAGTTTTCTGGGGATCTGTTGTACCTTCTTGACTTCTAGCTCAAGTGAGGACATTTGGAACTCATTTTCTAGCATGTGATGTGGAAGCTGAAGTGTATTAGGGCACAGGTGTGGTCAGAAGCCGGGGCCGCTCACCTCACCCCCGCACCACAAGGAAATCACAACCAGAATTACTGTCTTCTGCAGAAATGTCCAGGCTTCCTAAAAATAGATGCATAGAAATGAAAGTTCTAATGGGCCACTCATCAAATCTGTTTGAGCCAAAACAACTTTGCTTCTTTGAGCCCTGCTAGACATACCTCAATCTACAGGAACTTCACGAGCTCAAGGGCAGCTGGTTGACTCTGTGACTCTGACCATATCATGTCATTTCTCATTGCCTTGATTTCTCCTATTTGTATGAGCCTTCTGAATCAGTTTAATTTATATAACAGGGATTTTAATGCCTTCTCTATTTTAGAGACTAGAATAAGGAGTTCCAGAAACACTGAAGTAACATAACAATTCTGACCATCAGTTAATATGGGTTTTTCCCAAGCAATACCCAGACACCAGCCATGTGTCCTAAATTTGACTCAATATCTGCCTGGAGAATCAGATCCCACAGGTTAAGGGTTAGCCCCACAAGATCGTCCCCTACACATATTTCCATGCCAATCGCAAGTCCAGGTTGCCACCTGTGTCAATCAGGTATAGATTGGTGGTTCCACAGACCCTCCCCCTCTTTGATTTGATTAATTTGCCAAAGCAACTCACAAAACACAGAGAAACATTTGACTTACATTACCTGTTCACTATAAAAGGATATAACTCAAAAAGAGTAAGATGGAAGCCAAGGTATGTGGGGAGGGGCGTAGTTTCCATCCTCTCTCTGAGCACACCCCTCTCTCCAAATCTTCACATGTTCAACAACTCAGAAACTCAGACCCCAGTCATTTGAGGTTTTCTGAAGTCTTCATTATATGGGTGTGATTGATTAAATCATTGGTCTTGGTGCTTTTGAACTCAATTTCCAGCCTCTCTCCTGCCCTGGAAGTCAGGGAATGGGAATGAAATTCCAACCCTCCAAATAGAAAGTTGGTTCCATCCGGCAACCAGTACCCATTCTTAGGTGTGGTTCAAAAGCTACCTCATTAACATAACAATACACAAATTACAAGGGTTTTAGGAGCTGTGTGTCAGAAACAGGAAAAAGATCAAATATGATTTCTCATTATAAATCACAATATCACGCTATCATTATGAAGTCATGTAAATATGCCTTATCCCCCTTGCCCATCTTAAACAACCTTTCCATCATCAAGTCAGAAGACAGGGGAGCAAGTGCCATGTTTATATTTGCATTTAGAATACATGCAGCCAACTCATTTTATTTCTGCATGAAAATAAACAAGGTGATGGTAGATACAATGCAATCAAAAGGAAGACACTCAATGTGGCTTACACGTTGTTATATATTGTGGAGGTATGTTTCATTTAAAAATGAAGATGGGTGATGTCAGCAAGAAAGGAAAAGTGTTAGGGAATTTAGCAATTGGTATATATTCAGGTTTCTTTATGTTCGCATCTCAACTTTCCAAAGAGAAACAGCTACCACCTAGCAGGCCTCTTTTGGTTCACTGCAAAGCTGAGCTGCAGATAGTCTCTCTGTGCCTGGTATCTCAGTGTAATCAGCCTAGAGGTAGGTAGCTAGTAAGTCAGTAATGATTCAGGATAGTAAGTGCAAAATGCCTGGGACACCAAGCCCTTAGTTTGGCCTGTAGGGGGCTTGGGAAGGCCAAGAAGTCTAAGTAAAACTTTCCCGGGGTTACCAGACAGAAAAGTGGAGTTAATTCCAGGGTGGGAAGGAGATATTCAAAGAGAAAGAACCATCATGAGTAGAGAGAAACATACCCGGAGTATGGGAGTGTGGAGCTGTCCCTGATGGCTACATCAGGAACCCCTGCAGGTTCTCCCCCAGGACCTCAAAAGGCGTCCTTAGAGCTGCATTTAGAATGAGAGCTCAGACAGTGCTGTTAGAACAAGAGTTCAGTGATGTGAGCTTAGCTCTGAGTGGCTCTGGAGCTCTGGCAATGCTCACAATGGTGGGTGAAGAGCTGTTCAGAGGCAAAGTGGGATTGACTAGATTCCAGAGACTCTTCAAGGCAGAACCTTTGCAAATCTCAAGCTAGACATTTCACCATAATTGCAAGTATCCCTAAGAACTAAATATCAACTGTGCTTGCATCTTTGTTGCCTCAAAATGCAAGATTTGTAAAATTCAATGACACATATGATTATTCAACATATATTATCTGCTGACTCTCCAGTGAAGACAGAGGAATTTAGTTATAACAGGAGTGGAATCAAGACTAGGCATGTAAATAGATGCTGTTTTAATGAGTTTACTGATCTTCCCATACTTCTAAACTCATCTGTTTTACCCAGATTTGCCTTTATCCATGAAAATGCTGCAACACGCCACAGAAATGGCTTTGAAAATTTTAAAACACACTCAATCAACCAGTCATTTTGTCCACATAAAACAAGAGACTGGACTGATTGGAATTAAATGATTTTCTTTTTAAATCTTTTTTGCTGTTTGTCATGGCATGGAGTAGATAGATAACAAAATTATTGCCTTCATCATCCAAGGAATTATAGCGAAGGGTTAGTAGTGTCTTGAAAAATGCTCCAGGAGTGGTTATATAGGAGGTCGGTGGGCTCCCTGGGGAACCACCAGGGCACTCAGCACTAGGTGGGAGGGAGGCAGGCTGAGATTGAGGGCAAAATTGCAACCCACTGGCACAGCACATATTTTTCCAATATAAAAGCAAATGGAGAATTCGTAAATAAATTGACTATATAAAAGTGTCCCTTTATATTACTGCCTCACCTTTCCAAGGGGAAAACAAAAAAAAAAAAAAAAAGGTTTCTTTTCACGGCCCTTGTATAAAAATATCATTTCTTCTGGGTAATTTTATAGTACCAACAGCAGTCCATATCTATTTAAAATACATACGCAAGCCCACACCCAGACCCCCTGGCACAAATGATCCGGTAACCAGCCTCAACCCTCTGCAGAAGCAGCTGCCATGTAATTACAACCTCTCATCACACGTGTGGGGAAACAAGTTGTGGCGTTTGGGAAAGGTCTGCAAAAATAGGTGTCAGACCTTAACTAATAGTGATTGTCCTTCCATTCTACTGTAATTTACATTTAATTCACACATTTCATTTCCATTTAAAATATGATTACAGTGTTTTGAAGCACATCTCACCTGTCCCCTCGAATTACAGGGAAATGAAAATAACAGGGAGCAGCAGGCACCAGGAAGGCTGGAGAGTCTGGGCTGCAGGGTCACCAGCCCACACACCTCTGAGGGTCAGAAGCGGGGAACCAAAGAGAAATGGGGGCTGCAGAGGAAAGGGAGAGAGACAGAGTGAGTGTGAGAAGTGGAGGGAAAGCACACAGGGGTGAAGAGGGGAGGAATGCGTGGAGGGGGATGGAGACCCCACCTTCTGAGGGCCCCCGCACACTTGTTCTATAAACTCATTATTTTATGGCAGAGTGCCCACCTTTTATTTCATTTGTTTCAGGTTCACGACCTAATCCTAAATATATGCAGCAGGAAGCAGGTGTCTGTTAACTCTGAGGTCTGGTTTTCTCTACTCTAGAGGCACCAGAAATTGAATAGGAGAGAAGGCAAAGGCTTCAATGCATGGGCTTGGAGAGGCCCGCCCACCTACCAGACACACCCCCTTCAAAACACAACCCCCCGACCTCCCCCTGAGACTGGGCTTCTGCAGCTGCGGGCAGAGGTGGAAATGTTTCCACGGGCTCCAGGTCAGAGGATTTCTGTAACAGAAATTTCAGAATTCAGTGACCGAGCTCCTCCAGGTTGGCAGAACATGAACGCAGCTTATAGTGAATTCCAGTCACACCTGAACTCACAAGACTTTGGGGGCCAGCTCAGAAGCAAGGAAAAGAGTCCTTGCTTATTCATAGCAACCCCCAGATGCTGCCCTGAAAACCCTGGAAAAGGCAATGCCCATATCAAAAGACTCAAAAAACATTCATAGAGTCCCTCCGCTATGACAAGTACTGAGTCAGGCAACAATGGTCTCAAATCTTCACTTTCCTTAAATTTCTCATGCCTCCCCCTTAATTTGCCTCTGATTTTTAGAGGAAAAAAACAGACACCAGCAGAGAGAAACTTCCTGTGTCTCTACCAGTAAGCACAAAACCTGCCTATTCCTACACTCTCCCTTTCTGATACAACAGAATTTCTGACCATCCTCCCTAAGGCCACTCCTGCTATTTGGACTTTGCATATCATAATCTCCCACCTTGTCCTTTTTTTAGTATTCATTCTATTTATCCCTTCCTCTCTTGTATATTTAGCCTCTCTCTTGCATTGGATCATTCCCCATGGCTTGAAAACATGCACCAGTATTTCAGATAACAAAGAGAAATGCCTTCAACCCTTCACCTCCAGCCAGCTTTCAACCAATCCATCTCCTGCCATTCAAAGCAAGCTCCTCAAAAGCATTATCTCTATTGTGGCAGAGGTGACATGTTGCCCAACCAAAGTCATAACCTTTTTCCAACTGTAGAGTTGGTGGCTTCTGAGTCATTTACAGCCTCTCTTGCATCTAGATATGGCCGTGTTGTTAGCTGTACCAATGAAAACAGGAGCAAGAGTTCATGGAACTTCTAGGCAGAGGTTTTAAGAAGCAACCTTTTTCATGCTGGTTCCCTTTTGACCAGTGAGCGGCTGACAACTGTGGAGATGTAGCGCACTGGGGATGTTATGACAGTAAAAGGAAGGAGCCTGCTTCCTGGGATCAGATCATGAGAGAAAGCTGTTCAGTGACCAGGAGCAGTCAGCGACACAACTGTTAGGAGAGCAATACACTAATTCCTATTTTATGAAGTCACTGAGATTTTTATATTTATTTGCTGCAACAGCTAGTATTGCTTTGACCAATAAAGTCAACTACCACACACTCCTCAGTGCACTACAACCTCATTTCCAATCTGCTCCTTGGAAACAGATCTCTAAAAACCACCAGCGGTTTCCAGGCTACTGAATTCAATGGCTACTTGAACTGATAAAATAAAATTTCACTTAAATTTCATCTGACCCCCTCAATAGTTTTTCTCATAATTGCACATGCCACTTCTTAAAAGATTTCCTTCCTTGATTTCCAGGACACAAAGTTCTTTTAAGTCTCTGTCTTCCTATCCAGCTGCTCCTTGGTCTCCTTCAGAGGTGCAGGTGCTACTTCCTAATCTCAGAATTCTAAAAACTCAACTCCTGCCTCTAACCATGTTTCATTAACTGGAGCCAGGAGTGCCCACCCATCAAACAACTAAAAAATTGTAGACATTGCATTTAAAACTAACTTAAAAGATGTGAAAATAGGCAACATATAACTATGATCCCCGAGAGAAAGGGAAAAGTTAGGTAGGCCTACAATCTCCCCTACTTTTGCCAGACGTGCTTTCTGAATTGCAATACTGAGAAGAAAAATAATAAATTTCACTGAGGTGATGAGAGAGAAATCAAAGTTGGGAGTACCAAGATGACATCAGCATGCAGGATAGAGATTCACAGAAGAGGGAGCTACAAGGGAAGGGACCCCTTGAGTGTTGGCTGGATTCTAAGCTGAGGTTCCATGAGGCAAAATATCTGTCAGAGTACTAGCAATTCCCAGAGTCCACCAACGGCAGAGCTATGTGTAAGGTCCAGTCCACCAGACTGCTGACTCTTGAGCTCAGGGCACTCGGTAGAGAGTCAAAAGAGGTCACACCAAGCAAGTATAAACACACTAGCTTCAGACTAAAGGCTACCCTGAAACTAGCCTTACAAAGCTTAAAAATAAGCTTTAATGGACTGATGTGATCCCCAAGGAATTTTACTCTAAGGCAGAACAAAATTCACTCTCTAAAAACAAAAAAAACAAGGGCCTCCCTGGTGGTGCAGGGGTTAAAGTCTCAGCGCTATCAAAAGATCACCAGCCACAGCAGCATGAGCACTATCCCTGGCCAGGGAGCTGACCTACATGGCGCAGCAGACCTCTCCTGCCTTGACCGCTGCTCCCCTCAGCAGTGTATTTCAGTCAATCTGCCTGTTCTGCTCCCCACTCTGTCTCTGGTGAATCCACTTCCCCCCTGCACCTCTGGCCTACACCCCAGTTCTTAAAAAAAGAGAAAAAAATGAAAAGAACAAAATCCAGACATGTGATATATTCTAAATGTCCAGTGTCAAATCAAAACTTACTATCTGAGAAGAATATTCTGGAGAAAATTCAGACCATAGAAACATCTCTAGAAGTAAGAGAAGTTGGAACAACCTGATTAAGATTTTTAAATAGCTGTGTAAATATGCACAAGATTTTAAAGGAAAACATGAACTCAATGCAGAAAAAAAAGAAATGTTTGAAAGAATAAAATGTAACTCATAGAAATAAAAAATATGAATAATTTAAAATGTCACTAGATACTTAGACACAGAAGAAGAACACATTAGTCAACTTTTAGGAATAGCAACAATTAGGAATATCAAACTAAAAGATAAAGAAACAGGGGGAAAAGACTGGAAAAAAAAACGAGGAGCGTTTCAATGACCTGGTAAGCAATATCAGACAGTGACTCTATACTTAGCATCCCAGAGGGATGTATAGGGTAGAAAAAAACATTTGAAGACAAAATGGTCTGATTTTGTCCTCAAACTATACCCCAAGCAGCTCAATGAATCCAAAGCATCTAAATACAAAGAAAACAGCATCAAAGTGCATCATAATCTAATTGATAAAAACCAGTGATAGAGGAATATGGGTAAACATGAAAGACACAAGTTGCACAAGTAATCTGTCACTACAGATTCTACAGACAATAATGGATAATAAGAAAATATTCTTAACAACTTTATGTCAGTGATTTGGCAACTCATTTAAAGTGTTCGAATTGTTTATTGCAGCACTGTTTACAATAGCTAAGGTATGGAAATAACCCAGATGTCCAAAAATAAGATGATTGGATCAAGAAGATGTGGTACATATACACAGTGGAATACTATTCAGCATTCAAAAAAGATAAACACACGCAATTTACAGCGATATGGATGGAACTAGAAGGGATCATGCTCAGCGAAATAAGCCAGAAAGAAAGAGAAAAATATCGAATGGTATCATTTATAACAGGAATATAGGGAAACCAAATAAGAGAGAGACACTCAGCGAGGGAGGGGAAGGATAAGGGCACAAAATGGAGTAGAAAAGAACACAAGGGACCATGGTGATGGGTCACGGGTGAATTGGTGGTGGGATAGCAAAGTGGAATACAAAATGTAAAAGATATAAATAACAATTAAAAAAAAACCAAATAGATGTTTGAAATTTTTCAAATTATTAAATAATATGTTCATTTAGCAAAATCCCAGGATATGAGATCAATGTGCCAAAATCACTGAGATATTTTATGATAGCAAGAACAATATGAAAGTGAAATATTAAAAATACCATTTATAATTACATCAAAATATGAAATATTTAGGGATAAATTTAACAAAATTTGTGCAAGCCCTATATATGAAATTTATCACACTTGGCTGAAATAAATTAAAGGTCTAAATCAAGGTAGGCCTAAATCTAATGCATAATGATCATGCATTAGAAAAGTCAATGTTGTTAAGATATGATATTTTTCTCAATTGATCTACAGGTGCAAAGCAATTCCAAACAAATTTAAAGCTTGCTTTTCTTATAAAAATTGACAGCTTAATTTTAAAATGTATGAAAATTCAAAGGACATGGAATAACCAAAATGGTTTTTCAAAAATGAAATAATTTGGAAGATTTGCACTCCCTGATTTCAAGACTTATATAAAGCCACAGTGATCTAAACAGTGTGGTCTATAATACTGGTACACATATAAATGAATGGCACAGAAGTGGACCCACCCATATATGGTCAATTAATTTTTGACACAAAAATATAATTGAATATGAAAAAAATAGGGTTTTTTTCTGTAATGGAGCTGGAACAACTAAATATGCATTATTTTAGGGAACTTTTACCCTTCACACCATTCATAAGCATTAGCATATGTCCTAAACCTAAATGTAAAAGCTGAAAATTATAAAACTTCTAGAAAATAGGAAAATATCTTAATCAATAAGATTAAATCAAAATTACACATCTTTTTCCTTTGATGAACACAAGTAAAAAACAGAAATGAAAAGATTTGCCAAAGACTGTCAGAAAACTAACATCTACATGACGAAGGACTCTCTTTTACACAATACATATAGAACTATAACTCAGTAAAAAAGGAAAACTTCAATGAAATAATGTACTGAATGGTTGAGCAGACACTTAATAGAAGATACAACATTACTAATGATCAGAGCAATACAAATTAAAACCACTGAAAGTTAGCATACACACCAAGTAGGAAAGCTAAAGTTAAAAAGTTGACAGTATCAAGTATTGACAAGGGTTTGTGGTAGCTGGGAATCTCATGTATTGCTGGTTGGGATGAAATGATGCCACCAGCTTGGCAAACTTTTCACAGAATCTCATGAAGTTTACATTCACCCAGCACCCAGAAATTTCAGTCCTAAGTATTTATCCAAGATAAATGATAACCTTTGTCCACTGAAGGATTTGCACATGAATATTATAGCAACTTTTTTACAAAATGACAAAATCTGGAGAAAACAAAAATGTCCATAGATGGGGGAATGGCTTGCTCAGCCCAGTATATCCAGACAATGGATATATTTCATTATTTCAACAATAAAAAGACTGAAATTCTGATATTTGCAAAGGTGTGGGTGAATCTAAAAAACATTCTGATAATTGAAAAAAGACATACACAAAAGAGTACATACTGCACCACTCCATTTATATGAATTCTAGAATGAGCAAAACTAGAGTCTAGTACCAGAAAGTAGATCAGTGGTTACCTGAGAGAAGTAAGGAAGATGGGCATTTGTTGACTCTAGATGGAGCAAAAGAGATATTTGATGAAAATGTCCTATATCTTTTTTTAAAAAAGATTTATTTATACATACAAGCTGGGGTACAGGCCAGAGGCGTGGGGCGGCGAGGGGGTTCACCAGAGACAGAGTGGGGAGCAGAACAGGCAGACTGACCAAAATACACTGCTGAGGGGAGCAACGGGCAAGACTGGAGAGGTCTGCCATGCCATGTGGGAATCTCTCCAGCCAGGTGTCGAACTCGCGTTGCCGCTGCCAACAGCTCCACAGCGCAGTGCTTAACTGCTGCGCCATCAGGGAGGCCCAAATGTCCTATATCTTGATGATAGTTTCAGGGTTTTGTAGAGCTGTCAAACCTCATCAAAGTGTACACTTAAAATGGGTACATTTTATTGCATGTAATTATATTATACCTTAATAATAAAGTTGAATAAGAGTGACAATATACTATTAAAATTTTTAATTAAAAAAATTTAAAGCTGTAAGGCTCTTATTATTTTCAAAATAAAGACCAAATCCTGAATGTGCTCCATGAGATGGGAATGACCTAGTCCCATCTCCCTTTCCAGCCTACATCACCTCCCAGCACCCACACCCCTTTCCACCTCAGGCATGCTGGCTCTCTTTCCCTTCTGGTCAACATATCTCCAAATGCCAGGGTGTTATTTTTTTAACCTGGGTTAATCAAAATGCTTGATTCATGACACACTCCTATCACGGGATGTGTGTGCCTTGTTTTATTTACTGAGGTTGTTCAGTTTGGTTTGGTTTTTATAATGGTTCTTCTCACTTTACTGTTTCTTTCTAAGCAATTTCATCAATTTCTACAACTTCCTTGCACATCCTAAACTAACTAGATCCCATCCATTATGGAGATGTATACCTGGCTGGCCTTCCGGTTGTCGCAAAAGGATCCCAAACTCATTACAAAGCCAAGCTCACTTTCTTCCTAACTGTCCTCAGTAAATAGTCCACCACTCATCTACTTGACAACTAAAACGGTGTCATCATTCACACTTTCCTCTCCCTTATGCCTCCTATTCAACCCCACAATATAAATTTTATTTATTACTATTCTTCACATTCATCTACTCCTCTCATTATCTCATTTTAATCCAAGCTACCATCATCTCTCACCTAGAATGCAGATACAGCCTCCCAACCAGTCTTCCCCACCTTATCACCATTAATAAAATATCCAAAGTACAGTCAGAATGAGTCTTTGGAAAAATAAGTATTAACATGTCATCATACCATGTTATTAAATCCAAAGTCATTAATAGGATTTCTGAGATACAGTCAGTCCCAGCTCATATCACACACCTCCTCTCTCTCTGCATCTCAACTATGTGACGTCTCTGAAATAAACAATTCCATCGCCAAATGCATGATTCTTTTCTAGTCTAAGAGAAATAGAATTACAGCAATTATAAGCTTTATTAATGACTCACTATAATAACGGGCCAAACATGACCTTGGCTTATTTATTTATTCATTTAATTCATTTATCACATTGTAGTTTTTTGCATTGTAATAAGCATTCACAATCCCATTTTTGACCAAAACGACATCAAGCATCTCAATAGTTTACAGCAAACCATCTGGATACCTCATGTCTTATTCTCCTACCTACTAACCCTAAGTTACCATCATCCTAAATTCTGTCATTCTCTTGCCTGATTGTTGACAGAGAGTTTTTATTACCTACATGTTACATATATAAATATAATTTTTCCTAAAAATAAGCTTTAGTTGTTTTTTTACTGCATGATAAAAAGTTATACTATATGTATTATTTTGGAATTTGCTTTTCCTCTGTAATATTATATTATTATGGTTCATCCATACCACTTCATGCTGTGGTGGTTTAGCTGTTTTGACTAATGTACATATTCCATGGTGTGGATACAACCACAATTTATCCAGTTTTCTGTCAATCACCAATCACTTTGTTTTCACTCATTGAATGGCACTACTATGAACATTCTTGTATCTGCCCATTGCTATATATTCCAAGATGTATTAGCGTTTGACTTTAGGAAGTAATCTCAAACTGATTGTCAAAATAATTGCACTGGTTCACTCTCGCACAGACATGTGAAAGAAATCCTGTGACTCCAGATCCTGTGCAACACTTGGTATTGTCAGTCTTGTAATCACTGCCAATCAAATGATGTAAAAACTGGTATCTGCAGTAGCTGATCACTCTATTAGCCAAATATGTTTCCTCCCCTGTGAAATACCTTTTCATGTCTTTTACTCATTTTTATGAGGGATTTTTTCTTTTCTAAATGATCTGTAAGTATCCTTCACATACCCTTCATTCTCACCTTGTTGTTCATATCTATTACAAATATAATCTCAAATCCCAGCCCTTACACACAAGACTCTGGCCAAGTAAGATGCTCTTCTTTTTTCACTCCTGTTGAACCTCAGATCTCCTCTCAAATATCACTTCCTCAGGGAAGCTTTCTGATTGTCCTGATTTGATCAAATGCTACTAATTTTATGCCTTCAACATTTTTTTCTTGCATTTCTACAGTCATAAACTTTACATGTATTTTTGTGCCTTGATGTGGGCTCCACAAGGGCGAGGGATGTCATCTGCCTTTTGCAGTTTATCTATTGCGCCTGATACATGATGGACCCTGAAGGGATACTGTTTAGGTGAACAAATAAATACTATATTTGCATGTATGTTATCTGGAACCTGATCACACCTTTAGCCATTCCCTCTCCCATACCACCCTTCATTTGCTGTCTTCAGTGCTTCCTTCTCTTTCCCTATTTCCTATAAGCAACACCAGACCCAAGGAAGAAATTTAGCATTCCACAGAATGAAAAAATAAGACATAAAGGGACCAGCTCCGAAAAACATAAAAGGTAACCCAGAGAGGTTGTTAATGACTCCCCACCCAGGTACCCATTTGAGAAACTAGGAAAGCACGACCCATATTCCTTAATTCTATATTTTCTTACCTTATGACAAGGACACCATCACACAAAAGATGTTTGGTTTTATGCGCCAAATGCTTTGGTCTTATGGAGCCAAAATGGTGAGTGAGAAGTGAGAAAGGAGGAGGCGCAGGCGGCACAGCTTCACTGGGGCAGAGTTGTACTTGAAAAGACCATCCCACCACGCACCCCACAGCAGCCCACATTCCAGACTCTCACCCTAGAAAGCCCAGCCCGGCTCTGCAAACAGGCCTGTCTTCTGACAGTAATTCCCTCCCTGATATCAACGCAGACACTTCCAAACTGGACTCCCCACACTAGTGTTTCTTGAGTTCTTACTCATTTCAGTCAAGAAAAATAAAAAGAGAAATGGCAGAGAAGAGGTCCTTCAATTTCTTTTCCTTTACTAAAGGACACCCCTCTGGAAAAGAGGACTGGCCCTGGGAGCCGCCGCAGGGTTGACAGAGGTGCCCTTCCTGCCTGGAATGGGGCACAAGACTCAGCAACGTCACTGTTTCCCTTTCATTAAGTGGGTAAACATTCTGGCCATTTTGAAGTATTATTTCCCCCTTTAGGACAATGTACTTGGGTTTGGGTTCTTTTTGCTTTGTTTATCCAGTAATCGTAACAGCAAGAGGGATGCACCTGTGCCACAGGCCCATTAGACGCCGAATTGCTTCTCTCCCGAGCAGAGGCATGTAGGAAACTGGCCTTGGCACTCAAAATACGCTGCAGTAGAAGAGAGGCGTGTGTGGAGCAGACCGAGATGTAACCTTGAGCCGTCACACCAAGTGACTCGGGGCTGAGAGTGGGAGGGTCGGGACCTGCAAGGGCAAAAGCTGAAAGCAAAGAAACCTGCCCAAGGTCACACTGCCAATTAGTCACGATGCCAGAGCAACCATCACAGAAAGCTGGGCTGTCTGGCTCCAGGCCCACTCTCTCCCCCGACCTGTTGTATGCATCCACCCCCGGAGGAAAGACAGAGGTGAGGAGAGAGGAGGGGTGACGTTACAGCAAAGTCTGTGCTCTTGCAGACGAAAAGCCCCTGGCTCTTACTTCTGTGTGAAGGGGGCATGCAGAGGCGGCTAGAGGAGCACTTTGGGAGGGACTGCAAGTCCAAGGGCATGAAAGAGAAAGAAGATAATGGATGTTTGTTCTACCTCATATTTTGAGCATCTTACAGCAGTCTCACTCAGTTGGCCTAAGTCCTCCTCACCATCCCTTCCTCCCACTGGAAACTCCAAGGACATTCTGGGTCAAAAGGATGAGATCAAATACCACCCCCTCCTTCCAAGACACCCTGTGTTAGGGGAGGGGGTGCTGCTACATGGTTAGCAGGATCTTTTGTTTGGCGTTTCAGAGCCGACACAGAAGATGCTCCTGGGCCCGGGCGACTCACTCTGTCATCTGCCGCCTCTCGTGCAGGTGTGCGTATTTTAGCCGAGGAGCCCAGGCGTGGAGATCGCTCTCTGTGCCCATATATTATCAGTATTTTTTAACATGTCGCTTTCCAAGCAGGTAATGCATTTGCAGAGACAGTGATCTTTCATCGGGAGATTACGATGATTTGTGTTCTCTGTCTAAATTCCAGCATAAATTTCAGAACCAGTGAGGCATTGGCTTGTGGCAAGAGCTGCGTTTTGGGATGTAGCAGGCTCCCTGTGCAAACGTCGGGCTCACGGCCATTTGTCCTGATTAGGGAAAGGCTTTGAAATTCTTCCCTGTGTCTTACCTTCTTTATTTTTTTCAAATCGCTCTTCCAGCAGGTCACCTTTGCAGCTGGGTGCCTGTCTACAGATATGTTTGCTGGGCTGGCCCCAAGCGAAGTGTTGAAGCCACACAATGGCCCGAATGCCTGGTCCTGCCAAAATCAGCAGTGTGGCTGCAATCAAGTCTGCTGAGCTTTGGGGTACGCTTTCCTCATCAACCGGTCTGTAATCCCTACCTCCCCAGATTTATGGGAGGGTTGAATAAAAGATCATAAATGAGGATTCCTCCCTCAGTACTCAGAAAATGTAACAAAATCCATGAGTCTTGCCCACTGTAGTCCCCAGATGACATGCATACCTTAGGCCTTGCCGTTTATGACTTTGCTCAGAGTGTGGTACTACAAAGTACCACAGACTGAGTAGCCTAAGTAGCCAGAGGAAAAAATCATTTTCTTATAGATGTGGAGTTTAGAAGGCCAAGACGTAAGTGTTGGCTGGGCTGTCTCTTCCAAAGCCTTTCTCCCAGGCTTGCAGATGACCGTCTTCCCCCAAGTCTTCCCTCTGTGTATCTATGTCCTCATCGCTTTCTTTCCTTCTTTTTAAAGATTTATTTATTTATGCGTACAAGAGCTAGGGTTTAGGCCAGAGGTGTGGGGGGTGAGAGGATTCACCAGAGGTGGAGTGGGGAGCAGAACAGGCATATCTACTGAAATACACTGCTGAGGGGAGCAGTGGGTAAGTCAGGAGAGGTCTGCTGCACCATGTGAGAAGCTTCCTGGCCAGGGATCGAACTCGTGCTGCAGCGGCTGCCAAAAGCTTCACAGTGCTGAGACTTAACCCCTTGCGCCACCAAGGAGGCCCTCATCTCTTTCTTTAAAGGATGCCATCACATGGGATTAGGGCCCACCCAACAAACACCAACTCACAAAGACAGTCACAGTTCAAGGCACTGGGGGTTAGGACTTAAATACATGCATTTGGGAGGAATACAGCTTAGCCCCTAACACCACGTCATTATGTGAGGAGTAACTTTAAGGTTGTCTCAGATGCAGACCAAGAGCCAGAGGACACCCCATCTCCAAAAATAATAAGGCGCTTCTGTGCCTCGGTTCAGTTCAGGTCCTGTCTGGGCCACTACGTGCCAACCCTCAACTGACAAACAGAAAGGCTGCGAGGGAGCGAGGTGAGAGGTCATGGGGTGGTGGTGAGGGGCTGATGGGGTCTGGAAGTGAGGCCACTGGCTCCTACCTTTCTTGGCGTGTGACTGCCTGCTTGCTGGGGGAGGTTTTCATCACCTCCAGGTGGTCCTGCAGAAGAGGGCAGCCTGATCCCACACCAGATGTGGCAGGGCCTCAGAGGCAAGCCTGCCACTTTTGACACGTGCCTAGCTGCTGGCATGCCACATCCCTCGGCCTCTGCTCCTTCAGGGCTGTGCTATGCACAGACGGAAGAGTGCTGTCCACCCCGGGGGCCCCTCAACAGCAAGACCCAAACGAGCCCTTTCCCTGGGTCTTGCATTTGTCTTTGATTTTAATAAAATACACTTTATAAACAGCCCTGTCATTGCACAGATTGCAATGGGCCAATAGGTATGAGGGAAACATTGTGCTATGTGGGCAAACACAGACGAGGGAAACTGGGCTGGAGATATTAACTGGCATAAGAGGCCAGGAACCACACAGCCAACACCAGCCTTCTTGACAAAGCTTCCGAGAGGTAGTTCCACTTCAGTCACCATACCCTGGTGCCCGGAAATGATGCTGCATTTAGGCAGCCTAATGCCAGGGACATACCCAGCTTTGTTCCCAATCCAAATATATTGCAGGTATGTATCTATCTCTACCTTGACAGTCTGCTCTTCTCCATAAATCCCCATTCCCCAAAGCTTTCTATTCCTCAGCATGAGTGAATGTTCTGGGGAGACAAGTGCTTATTTGTAACGGACACCCTAGGGGTCAAGTGGGAAGCAGCAGAGAGGAATGGGAAGACACCCAGGTCTAAGCCACAGTGTCAGCTTCTTCAAAGAGAAGCTACTTGAAAGGATTTTGAAAAGTATGGGCTTTAGAGTTATCAGGCCTTGGTCCAAATCACTTACTTGTCTGTGACCTTGACCCCATTGCTTTGTCAGGAGAACAGTGAGGAGCAAAAATCTGAGCCAGCGAATGGTATCCTGAATGAACTCCACCCCCACCTCCAGGCCCATATCTCACGCACCTGGGACTACAACTCCCAGCAGGCCATTAATCAGACTTCCTGAATGGGAAGGTCTCTAGGAAGGAATGAAGTGGATATATACATCGGCAGAACAAAGTAAGGAAAGGAGACACTCTGAAGAGACACACAGATGAAAAACAATTGGGGAGGCTGCTCCTGCTCCTTGGGAGAGACAATGGCAGCCACTGTCTCGTCTTTGTGGTGAATCATGTGGTACATTTTGAACTTTGGGTCTTTCCTTCTATCCTAATTCTCTGGGACCTGCTTAAGCCTTTTCTTGTTGTTCCCCACCAAAAGGTACCTTAGACTTACAGTGAGCTTTTTGGCCTCAGCTGCCCCACTTTGGGCCAAACTGTTTGGCTGGGCATTTGCCTACAAGGGAAAGTTTACATCTGGAATTTTACCTGGAAACAATATTTCTTCTCTCTCTTTCTCTATGCACACCAATTCTCTTAAAAATATTTCACATAAGAGTATGCTCCCTTTGCCTTTGTGCATGTGGTTAGCCAGACTCCCTTTTAGATCATGCACCCCATAACAGTTTGGGGTTCCTCTCAGTCATGTGCACACAGCTTCAGTTCTCTGAATGAATCTCCCCATTGGTATATATATTTTTTAAAAAAAAAAAAAGAGCTAAAATAGCCCGCCTGTCAGATACTGTGACAAGAAACGAAGCAGCATTTGTGAAAGGATCAGTCACATCCTGCGGGATTCATTTGCTCTCTTGGCTCTTTTGAGTAGCCTTACTGTAAGAGGGGAGGGAAGTGGACCAATTCCCTGGTCCCTGTGCTCTGGAACCACCAAACACCACCCATCCAACACTCTCTCCACATGGTAAAGCCCCAGTCTCTCCATATTTTCCTCTTCCTCTCTCCTCTAATCCCCGTACAGTGTCCAGAGACAACCACTCAAAGCCCTTTAAACACAGGCAGGCTGAGCTTCCGGGAAGCAAAGCGACAGGCTCTGGTATGGCAGGATCCTGCTCTCTCCAGGACTGGTTTTGGCCAGTAACAGCTACATCCTTTCATGACTGCGTGGACTCAGCCTGCCTCTGCCTTCAAATAATGGAAAAAGGCCCACATTCTCTAAAAGCAAAAATTCTGTCTTTTGAATGCTCTCTAAGGTCCCATGAGCAAATCCTGGCTAGGGAAAGAGATTGGAGAGAGAGAGAGAGCATAGAAAGGTCATTTGGATGGAAAAGGGTTATGAAGCAACAGTTAAGAAAAGTTTTCAAACAGCCTGGAGCAGGTGCCTTATGAGAAGTAGAATTTCAGAAGTGTTTGATTGAGTAATCAAATACCCAGCCCTGAAACCATGTCCAAAACTTCCCCCATTGAAATCGTGCTTTCCCTCCCCAATCATCCATAACCACCAAAATCGGGTGAGCAGTCACTCATTCTGATTCTTCAGTAAACTCTAAGTGCCTTGAGAGAAGAGACTTGAGGCTTAAATCTCACAAATTGTTCAATAGTTATTTGCTAATTTACTTCAAAATAACATGTCCTACCTAGAACTCTGTCACTGACTTCTGACAATCCGTCCTGATGAAAGTGATTCTTGAAGCGCTGAGTTCAGATGCTTCCAGGGCCCTGATTTCATTTGTTTATTCATCGTGCATGGCCAAGTACTTGGTCTTGAGTACACCTCACAAAAGGTCTCTCTAGAAGATTAACCCCAGAAATACTGCTGCAAGGAGTTAGTGACTTGGACTCACTCCCTTTCCAGCTTACTTGTGGTTCGTAGGAAACATTTTAAAAGCAACCCTAACCTAATTTTTTAATTGTATCATTTTTTTATTGAAGTATCTGTGGTTTACAACATAGTATATAAAAAATCTTTATTTGGAGCTACAGGTTCACACTCTTCAGATATATGTTACAACATCATGTCTAACATCGAAGCACCCATCATCTTCCATTACTTTTTTTTTGATCATTCAAACCATAGCAAGTGAACACAGAATGGAACACTTAGAAGCCAGTAAATGGTAGAAAGTGGGCACAGATAGTTTCAGGTGTGGGAGGGACATAAAAGACCTTTAATGGAAAGGCACTTTAATACAAATAGTATGCAATACAGAAAAGACAAAGAGTATACATTTCAAATCAAGCACCCAAGTTACCCATCCCCTCGTAGGTAAAAGTCCATCCAAAGAGGATTGGCCCAAAGCAAGGCCCGAAAGCCTGCCACAAGTGTAAAGCACCTTTTGGCAGGGACCCATAGAAAAGGATCAAAAATGTCAGATGAGTCTAGGGAAAAAAAGAACAAAATCAAAATCAAGATGAAAGCTGCCATTGCCAACCTCCCCACGGGTCTCTCGCCCACATCTGTTTCAGCCAGTGCAGGACCAAGAAGCCAGCGCAGCTTCCTCACATGTCTCTCTGCTCCACGCACCTCCTCCAGGTCTTCTTCTTGCTCCCCATCCTGCCTCCTCCCCTCTCCGATCTCCTCTCCAGTTTCTACTCCTCCCTGTGCAGCTCCACTCTCCCTTGGGGAGGGCAGAAAACCTGGAATCTCCCCTTTTCCTGGGGACCGTTCTGTTACACATGTAAGATTTGTTCCACATTGCTACCACCTACACCCTCTGGCCATTAGGAGAGCAAGCCCAGCCCTGACCTCCACCATCTTTTCCATATTAGCTCTAAGGCTGATCAAATTTCTAAGCAGAGCCTAGTGTTAATAAGCACATACATGTGTGAGAACAGTCCACAACTTGGCCAGAGGAGAACAGTCACTTATCTAATGTCACAAGCAAAGGTGTGATGGTGGGAAAATCACCGCCGGTCCCAAACCACCTGTCTTCAGCTAAAACTCCAGCAAGTCCCTGGACAGGAATGACTGCAGGTAATTTCTCAGAAAGAGCAAGTACGTGTGTGTGTGGGTGTGTGTGTGTATACATATACGTGAGTGAGTGTGTGTGTGTACGTATGTATATATAATATTGCTTTAAAATGGCACAGAATTCAACACCCAACCCACATATTCCTCCCCCTCTACTATTCCACCCACCACCTTCTTCCAGCAGGAGATTTGGATCAGTATCTGCTCCAAGAAGGGGAGGGGAAGTGGAGGAAAAAGAAGGGAACACTCTGTAAACAGTATTATTAACCCATCGGCTGGCGATAAATCAGGGCAGGAAGGTGACCTCAGCAGGCTGGAGTAATCCTGCATGTCAGGAGGAATTTATGAGGCCAGTTTTCCTGGCCTGCATGACCCAGGCTCCTTGGAGACATGTCAGTAACAAATCCAATCCACTTCATTTATGAACTGTGTACAGTGTCAGCATGGGGCCCCACAGAGCGCCCTGAGCACATTCTCCAAGAAGTCCCCCAGGGAAGCAAGTGTTCCCAAACCATCCCAGTGGTCACTCCCGGTGAGCCAACCGCACCTTCAGCTTGCTTGTCCTAGGTTCTCTTTCTGGCTTCAGTCCACCTCACAGCAAGGCCCTGCCTCTCCTTCCTCACTGCAGAGGGCAACTGCAGGACTGCCAGTGTTGCTCAATGGGGCACTAGAGGCATTTGAGAGAAGACAAGTCCCACTCATCGCAGGCGTTAGCAGCTCTGGGCCCAAGTACTACATGCCAGCAGATCCCCCACCCTGTTTTTAAATCAACCCAAAGTGGCCCCAGACATTTCCAGACACTCTCCCTTGACAATTACTGACAAGTTACTGTCAAACACCCCTCCCTGGGCTCAGACATCCCAAGTGAGTCCATGAAGGGTTGTTTCTCCCTCCACGTCCCTGCTCTGGGAGCTGCTTTGAGTGACAGCTGTAGGGGCCTCAGGAACAGTGGGGAGCCAATCCAGTGAGAGGGGACAGTGGGAGCCTGAAAGTCCTCTGAGCAGAGAGGCTGGTGTCTACCTGGCCTTCACCTGCTCTCTTTTGGCTCCAAGAGCTGGACGGAAGGCGTTTAAGTCTATTTGACTGTCCCTGTCATCGTAAGGTTTACGGATGGTTAATTTATTCTTTATAGCACAGTCATTGATGGCTGTTAAATCACAAATGAGAGCCAATAAAGGGTGAATTGCAGCTGAAATTACACTGTTTATATGACAGCAGAGTGCCGGCTAAAAGATTCATATGCTGCTGATGAAGTATGTTATAAATTTTAATTACCATAGTTTGTACAAATGACATGTTTGAAATGCTATTGAGTAATGTGACCCTGATAATGAAACTATAAAATAAATCATTAACTTTCTGAATGAGCTTTTTTATTTCAGAGCTGCACAGAGTAAACTTTTCAGTTTATTCCAGATCAGTCTTTTCATTCCCCCACCTCCTACCCCCAGCCTAACTGACTCCTCTTTACACAAACTGGAAACAAGGGAGCAACAGGAAGCTGGAGACCTGGTGAATGCCTAGAGGAGCAGCCTGGTGAGACTGGCCTCCAGCAGACATGGTCAGGGGCTGGGGAGGGAGAGTCAGCCAGGATAAGAGTTCTAGGTATGCACCTTGAATGAACCCCATAAAGTTCCCACCTGCAGGGAAAATGGTCCTTTTTTGAAACTGAAGACCCTTTAGAGACTCCCCTTCATCCCCTGGGAGCTGTGTGTCAGGCCAGAATTTCCTTGCTGACCATCTGTGGCAATGCCCGGATGTATCAGATTCCCAGTAGAAGTCAGGTGCATAGTCGGTGAAAAAAATTGAAAGAACTGGCTGGCTCAGAGCCCAATGAAGAGTCCAGTAAAGAAAAGGGCAAGAAGATATTTGGTGGGTTTTCTATTGTTAAGACAGCCCTAATTCATTTCTAGTATTAACTTCAGCATGGGTGGAGAAGGAGGGGGGAGAGAGAAAAGCAGAGAAAGAGGTTTGACTGCTTGCCATGCAGAAATTCCTAAGAAAACACAGTTTGAAGAAGCCCCCAGAAGAATGCACACCCTTGTAGCATGCATTCAGCCTGTCCTCTCACTCTGCACAGGAGAAATGGAAGCCCATTTCTATCAGGAGTTATGCCCTCATGGCCAAGGTTAAGAGGAGAATGCACTTTTTCATTCAATATGGCCAGATTACCCCAAAGCCACTTGGGACAGGCAACTTCACTTCACTGATGGTGTCAACAAAGCCAGCACACCTCTGTTCCTCCTCTGGAAAAGATCACCAAGAGGCACCTCTTCCCTCGGCAGACAGGCTGGCTGGCGGGGAGGCAGGGCTGGTGTGAAGAATTGCTCTGCCCTTTCCTCCAGTCCCTGAAACAAATCTGCTCGCTGGAGTGTGCCAGATGAAAAGAAGGTCAAACTCAAAAGGGCATGCTATGGGGCCAGCCTCTCACAGGGGCCTCACAGGGGCCTCCAGAGAAGACCTGGACATGACAATGGGGTTTAGTAAGAGACACTTCCTTTGAGGCCTTCTAGCGCTTCAGAAGCGTTGTCCAACCACATAGTGACCAGTGATGGACAAAGAAAGGACATCAGTTCACACCCCAGTCTACACAAGAAGTCTGAAAAGGGGTGTCTCAGGTGGAAAGGGGTGTCTCTGGTCGCTGAGCACATTAGGTAGCTAGAGCAAGAAAAAAAACCTATACAACACATTTATGAGGTAATCTGGGAAACCTGAAATCTAACTGGATATTTGATGATATTGAGGAATTGTGGTTAATTTTTAACCATAAACTGGTAGCAGTGATGAGATTATTTTTGCTTAAGGAGTCCTTAACTTTTAGAAATGCATACTGAAGTGCCAAGAGATGAAAGCGTATATGCCTGTGGTTAACGCCAAAACCATCTGGGGGTGAGGGGGCTGCTTGGATGAAACAAACAGGCCATGACTTGATAGTCCATAAAGCTGGTGATTGGGGGTTCATATGCTGTCCTTCTGAACATGTTTTTGATCGTCCATGATAAATAAAATGAAAAGAAAATACCCACACACTCTTGCTTCCAGAGCCTATTGCAACGCTCATTTCCCCGCACACACTAAGCGACGCCAGGCTGGAAGAAGGCTCCAGCCTCACTCCCTGGCATGCCTCCAGTGGTGTGGGGTGGTAGGAAATTTTACTCTTCCCTTTGTTGGAGAAAATCCCAGGGATGGGAAGCCTGGCCTTAGCACTTTCCCAACTCACTTCTTTAGAGAGAGAAGCTCCTGGTCTGGCAGCCCCGGGCACAGCTCCTTGGCACAAACACAGCCAGAAACAAAAGGTGTGCCCAGGTAGGACGCACACCCACTGCGTGAGCAGGAGCAGGGTCTTTGCTTCTTGGATCCTTGGTTTCCTCATTTGTAAAACCACGCTGGTGGCCCCAACCTCTCATTATCAAAGGATGTGAGGATCAAATTAAATAACAAAGAGAGACTTCTAGTGAGAGAGTAAGATGTAAGGAGTAAGAGCACAGACTCTGGACTCCATGTGTTCAAACCCCAGCTCCACCTTAGGTTAGCTCTGTGACTCAGATTTCTTAGTCTCTTCTGCCTCGAGGTCTTCTATAATAGAAGCCAGAGTTGTTATACGGCTCCACCAAGTTAATATACACAAACAACTAAGAACAATACCAATCATTACGTACATTGTGATGATGATGATGATGATGATGATGATGCTACTATAACAGTATATTAATATAAGACGTCAATATTACTAAAAATATATCTGCAGAGTGTTATACCAGTGAGGGACTAGAGAAAGCATTTATTCCAAGCTCTGTCTTTCAGAGACTCAAGAAAATGACAATTTATCTGAAATCATATCACAAAGTAGCGACAGAACTGAGGCTGGAGAAGACTCCAAGTCCAATGTCCCTTCTTCAATGCCATACATCCATCCTACTACTCACTTCTTCTTCCCTATTTCTACCTCCCATGAGGAGGTCCCTGCTGAATCTCATCCTCAATCCAGAGTCTTGTGCTGGACAGCCATGCCCGAGAGCCCCACAGCCAGTACCTCTGTAACGGGGGGAAGGACTAGGGAGACTGGAGAATCTCTGTCCTTGTTCCACACCCGAGACCTGGAGAACAGAGTATGAACAATCAAGAGCCCTCCACATGTCCTCCGCCTCCCCTGTCATGTTTCTGGAGAGTGGGCAGCACTTTCAGGCTCCCCTCTGACTTATCAGGCACCTCAAAACATTTTCAAGGCGATGGTGCAAGCTGCCCTACTTACCATTAAGAGAAAGGACCACATTATTGCTGTTATAAACCATTGATTAAGGTTTATAATAGCAATAATCCCCTCGAAATTCATTGTTACTGCAGTTAATGACCAGTTTATTAGAGCGTTAACCATCCTTGGCAATGGGCTGAGTCGTTTAATGCGGGTAACGACCAATTTCTCAAGGATTATTGCTTAAATAACAATTCTTTGCGAGATGTATGCGCCACCACAAGTGCAGATCCGGCTGGAAGCTTCTTCTCCAAAATAAGTGTTAATTATGTTCTCAGAGTGGCACCACCAGCACCAGACCAAACCCCAACAATGAATTTCACATGGTAATGCTTCAGAGACACCAAAGAATCCAAAGCTTGGAGAAGGACCTGGAGACAATCTGTAACCTTTCTGTGAGGATCCCAGAGCTAGACCCTCGCCCAGACATCTTCTGGCCTTCCAAACAAAAGCGCCACTGGGCTCTTTCTTCTTCACTTGACTGTATTTCTAGAATGTTCTACTGCCCAAATCTCCCACCCACCTCCTTTAACAGGTGGGGGAAAACAGCGTCAGCCAAAAGGCTGGGAAGGGGTTAAGATCAGGAAAGCATGACAAACTCAGATGTCACAAAGCCGCAACTCATTCTGAAACAAATACTTGCCTACACCTCAACACTTAAGCCTGCAAGCACTGTGTGGGACCCAGCAGCTTGCACCCAGTGCTGGTGCTCACTGTCTGTACCCACTGGTTGCTCTGAGATTTACTTCAGGCAGGAGGAAAAAAATAGGGTCAGATCACGTACCTCATAGCTTAGACTCTGAGAAATCATAGCATTAAATATAATGAATAAGTCTAAAGACCTCATAAACATTAGACTGACCTCCTTGCTTTACAACTAAGGACTAAGGGCCTAGAGAGGATAAGAGATTTGTTTACGTCACACAGCCATTCAAAGAAACGTTGTAATTAGATTTCTATTTCCTCACCATTTTTTACCTCAAGACCACCTTTCTGGAAACACCCAGACTTTATCTCAAGGAATAGTAAAAAGATCATGGCCATGTGAGGGAGAAAATGCAGAAGCAAGGCATCCCTGAGTCCATGAGCACTTAAATAGGAGTCTCAGAAAAAGCCAAACACCAGCTTCTCTCACTCCTCCCACTCCTCAACATTCTTTCCATACCTAATTCAATCCAAGCATTTCAACACATTAACTATTTTCCATCACTTCACATTAGCAGTGGTATTTCAATAACTTTTATTTTTTTGACATGATCTGATAGCTACTGATATGATTACACTATAATTGCATTATATTAACTAAAATAAATACTAATAGGGTGTGAACCTAACATAATAAGAGAGCAAATTGCTATCACAGTGCCAGTGCAGGCTAGAGAGAAATCTGCTGATTCACTCAACAAACACACATTAAGGTCCTGTTATGTGTCAAACATAAAGGCGACCTTCTTTTTTCTCATCATCGCCCAAAATTAATTTGGTGCAATAACAGAAAGTAGGTTATCACAGTCTCCTTGACGGTATGAATCCTTCAAAGTTCATTGTTTTTTTACTTAATAGCCTGAGTCATCACCTATAAATGATGGCGAAGCACAAAATAAACATCTTTCCTAGGAGTTCAGTGGAAAAAAGTTCAGTCAGTCATCATCGCTCCTTCTGTCCTTGAGACACATAGCCCCACATTCGCTTTTGGGACCTGATGAACGCAAGCACTCCCTCATATCAGATGTGTAGGTGCAGCTTTAGACAAAGGGAGAGACATTCGCTCTCCAACTAGCCCCATGAGACTCTGTCCAAGGCTCTGACACCACAATGATGAAATTGGACTCCATTTCCCTCAAATTATAATGTTTGTGAGGCCAAATGTCAACACTTTTTCTTAAGTCATCAAACCAAATCTGTGATTGTGTGGATCAGATAAATATTCCCACTAAATCACTATAGTTCAAGATCATACTCATATTCCCAACTGAATTACTATCCATATGCTTACAGGACATTATGAAATTTTTATTTGCAACCATGTGAGATAGCACTATAATGACAGATCATATTTGAGCTGCATAAAGGTTTGTTGTATCAAGTGAATACGTTAATATATGGAAAGTGCTTAAAAGCCTGCCTGGCACATAGTAAGGGCTCAATAAATGTTAGCAGTTATGTCTGTTGGCTATAATGCAATGTCTGATACTAAATGTGATAAAAAAAATCAGTCAACAATTTCCTGTACATAATCATAAAAGAAATGCAGTAAGTCTAATAACTGAAATGAAGCCAATATTATTTAATTTGTTCAGTAACTTTCCAGACTGTAAACAAGTTTACCATGGGGGTACATCTATATGTACATATCAAGGATAAGATATATATGGACAATTTATATTAGGGGGTATTTATCATTCCATCATTTTCATCCTTGCCTTCAACAATAGCAGAACGCTCAGTCTAGGAACAAGAATCACTTTTTGCCACCAAGACTGCCAAAATCTGCTATGGTTTTCCTCTGACCCTTGTCATTCCTCTACTCTTTACACAGTCCCTTTCAACATTTACTGAACATTTTTAAGGCGCCAGGAACTGTGTTAAGGACTGGAGATGGAAAGAACAGTCTAGCATTCCTACTTGGGGCAGCTGGCAGCTCAGGGCAGACCACAGAGAAAGAGCTAAATGTAACATGTTGAGGTAAGCACTACACCCTCTAATTGTGAATGAGGGACAGAAGGGAAGAGGGGGGAGGAGAAGAAAGGCGGGCAGGTGGAAACACAGCCAAGGAGCAACTATTTCTGGCTAGAGGGGAGAAACTTCACCAAGGAGGTGACCTTTCAATTGTACCTAGAGTTACTTTACCAACATGTGGTCTAAACACTTGTCTAGGGAAGCAACAAAGCAGAAACAGAGGTAACGGGGGAGGGAGGAAGCAGGTAAGGGGGAGAGAGGGAGGAAAGAGAGAGAATAGTTTGCTTTCAACGAACATATTCAAATTTTATTTTATTATTATTTTTTTAATACATACAAGCTGGGGTACAGGCCAGAGGCGTGGGGCAGCGAGAGGGCTCACCAGAGACAGAGCGGGGAGCAGAACAGACAGATCAGAAATACACTGCTGAGGGGAGCAGCGGGCGAGGCAGGAGAGGTCCGCCGCGCCATGTGGGATTCTCCCAGGCCTTGCGTCGAACTTGCGTGGCCATTGCTGACAGCTCCACAGCACAGCGCTCAACCGCTGCGCCACCGGGGAGGCCCCATATTCAACTTTTAATTAGAAAGTCTGGATTGGCAATAATTTCAGCATGTATATGTTTAATGTCCTATCAATTTTTATTTTTACTTTTATTAACCTACAAAGGGATGAAAGTTAATACTTAGGTTCCAGAAAGTTATTAGGGAGCCCTTGTCGGATCTTCAAGGAATGAAACTGTACATTGCAAAGCACAAAAGGAAGGAAGGTAAGTTGACCAAATAAAATTCATAGAAATGCACAAAAAGTTAGGGTTTGAGAAGGTGTGGAGATGTCACTTGAGCCATTCACCTGCTTTGAGGCCTGACTGGAACTATCCAAAAGGATTTCTAGCTCTTGCCTTAACTCCCAAGAAGCTCTTTCCAATATTTAGGAAAGGACTCACATCTCAGATGGAAGCACTGTATAGCTGAGAGCATTTGAAAAGAAAAGTCTTGGGGAAAAGCCCAGAAACAAAGTTCAGGCAACCATTTAGCTTGTCACTGGGAGAGTACAGTCGTTTCTTACTGTAGCTCCTTTTCTTTGCTGGCTTCTGAAATTTCATAAAGTTGCTTTTGAGCCTCACTGCTTCCTGGTGTCCCCTGCAGAGAGCTATCACCTCTGCAGAATGATATCCCTTCCTTTCACAGAGATTCTTTTCTTGGGGGGGAGCGAAGGTAGGGATGGAGGAGGTGAAGGAATTTTTTTAGGAGGCTATTTTTAAATCAATTATTCCTAGCAGAGTATTCACTTTCTGGTGTTGCTTTTCTTATTTATTTTCTTAAATATTTATAAATTTTCATTGTCTTTACTTCTCTTCTTTGTTTTCCTAGCTTTGTTGGGTCCCCGAGCCAACAACGACACAGACCCACCCTTCCTTCCTGAGCCAGGCAGTCAGAATCACATTGCAAGTCACCCATGCTGGGGTGCTGGGGGCGGGGGGAGTTGTGCATTGGGGTACATTCTGTATAATGAGCGTGACCCCAGAAGTGGCTATTCAGATTTCCTCAGATGTTCACGTGTTCTCTGAGTACTCCCAGAAGTGCTGAGGTGGGGGTGAGAGGTCAGAAGGAATTTCCCATCCAGCAGGTTTGACAGGTACATAGCATGCAGCAAGACTGAAAGCCCCAATTCCACTCCCTAATTAAAAACATTTTTCATTCCCAACCTATAAAAGGCAGATGTGCCGCATTCCCCCGACCACAGATCGCTGCTCAGTATTGAGTGCTGCAGCTCAAATCCTTCTTTCCCAGGGCTTGAAAATACCAGCCCATCAAAGCACAGTGCAAGCCTGATTCTTCCACCACCTCCTCCTCACCCCCTCACTTCCTCTTTTGCTGAGAAATACTCATTTCTATCTTTGCAGGAGTCATGCGTTTTAGGCTTCTCATGACACTTCCAGGCGAAATGGACTGGAAGGAAGCCCATCTTCCAGAATAGATAGGAGGTGACACATTATTCCAGCACGCCTTTTCACCTGGATTATTTTATATGGGCTTGGATTATTTTTTTTATTTTTCATTGAAGTAGCATTGCATTATAATATTACATACATCTGTGATGGGCATCATTATAAATCAACATCTGTAGGGACTACATTAAGTTCACCACTAAAAGTCCAAAACCAACAGCTGGAAACAACTTAGGTGCCCATCAACAGACAACTGGATGAAAAAGTGTATGGCTACACAATGGAATGCCATTCAGATGAAATCCTGCCAGTTGTCACCTGGATTTTTTAAAAGAAGTCAGGCAGTGGCCTTGACTTAACCCATAATACTGAGGCTGTGGACTCATCCAGGTCCTCTTCAGCCCAGGCATTGGAAGCCAACCCTTGGAGAAAAGGATGAGTGAATGTCTTTTTTTTTTTTTTTTTATACGTACAAGCTGGGGTACAGGCCAGAGGCATGGGGCGGCGAGAGGGTTCACCAGAGCCAGAGCGGGGAGCAGAACAGGCAGATCAGAAATACACTGCTGAGGGGAGCAGCGGGTGAGGCAGGAGAGGTCTGCCACACCATGTGGGATTCTCCCCGGCCGGGCGTCGAACTCGCGTCACCGCTGCCGACAGCTCCACAGCTCAGCGCTTAACCGCTGCGCCACCGGGGAGGCCCATGAGCGAATGTCTTACTAAGAGGTGGTCAGGAAAATGAAACAAATCCTTGCTCATGATGCTTTTCTACCTTCAACAACTTCCTTACTCCTGATTCCCCTGACTTTAGGACTCAGTTTGATTACCTGGCATTAAAGCCAGCAAGTCCATTTCAGTGTGTGTCACCATATTGACAGGTAAAGGAGCCATCAGTAAGTCTGCCTGGGTGGAGGTAGGGAAACAATGACTATACCCAATTATTTTTGTTCATACACCTTCTTAAAGAGCCCTAGGCCTCTTTTGTCTGGATTATCATCTGCATTATCCCCAATGACATTGAATACAACTCAAGGGCAGGAATACCAGGCCTCTGAACATAAATATTCCGTCCTGGGCCCAGCAAGGCTTTGAATTCAAAAACAACATCTAAGATGATTGTTGAGAGAATGATGTGAAGTTTTCCACCTGCTGGCCCAAACACCATAGTTCAGGTTGTTCACTCTGTGGATTTTCTCTTTAAAGGTTCCAACCAAATGGTCTTACTAAATGTTAAGAAAGAAATCTTGCTCTTGTGAGTGATATCAAATACAATCAATAAACCTGAAGGAGAAGGGAGCCCAAGGCATTCGCAAGACACTTTTAAGATTTAATTGTTCCACCGAATTTTAAGCAAGTAGAAGAAAGAAACTAAATTGCATGAAACCAAATATTTTGCTCTAGGCTTCTAATTCATCTCACTTGCTGGTTCCCAGGGGCTAGTGCCAGCACCGCGGCGCTCAGGACTTGCTGGCACAGACAGGGGTTGTGCTTCATGCAAGCTAAAGAACCTCCCTGTCTCTTTGAAATGGGGCTGTTGATCAAAGTCTTCTTTACCATAAAAGCATCTGGGTTCAAAGACACAGCCGGTTGAGCAGAGCTGAAAGATACATTTCACTAAACACAGGGCACACTTTCTTGCTTCTTTCTCCAAAAAGAAAGGTCCTAGAGGAGAGGAAGTCAGCATCCAAGAATGAGGGCAGCACGGGGCAGCAGACACTCAGGAGCAGAGTCAAGTCCATGGATGTGCAGACAGAGGCCCAGGGGGCACAGCGTCCAGAAGCCTCAGAATGTTCTGCTGTTTCCAGGCCGAGGAAACCTATTATTGAGGCAAGACTGCTTCCTTCCAACTTAACTACTTCGAATAAAAAGAACCCCTCAATTCCCTGGGAAAAGCCTGCCACCAACACTCCGCCAGCATACCAAGCCAAGCACAAGAGCCCCCTCCAGCCCTATCATCCTGCAAAGAATCCTTTGACAGATACTAGGTCAGAGAAGAAGCAGCCACTCATGGTGGAGAAAGCAGCAGCAGTGATGGGACCGGGTTCTGTGCTGTTTGCTGCTCTGGGGAATTTACTGATGCAGAGGAGGCTTAGATGAGAAGACTGGAGAGACAGGAGAGATGCAAGGAGAATGGGAGTGGCTAGAATAAGCACAGCTCTAATGTTGAGCAGATCTTTACCCCTTGACCTCAGGAAAGTTACTTATACTCTCTAAGCTACCATTTCTTTATCTGTAAACAAAGATAATAGTTCCTACAGGGTAGAGTTATGATGATGAATAAAAGAGCATATGCAAAGTAGCTTGGGCTGTCCCTGCACTAAGTAGGTACTCAATAAATAATAGATATTACTTTAATAATAATAATTAATAATTACGGGTTAGAATACAAGAGCATATGGAGGGAGGCCATCTGGGCTTGGGTTCAGTGCCCTTGACTGCATTAAGGAAAGCAAGGGTCGGGTCTCCTGCCAGAAGAAGTTCCAAGACTGATGAGCCCCCCACCCCCCACACAACTCTTTCCAACAGGACTTTTGCTTGTGTCCAAACCTGATCCTGGCCCCTTTCCAGAGGCTCAATTCAAGAGGACATTATACTAATCATACAGCGCCTATGATGCACCAGCACTTAGAAAAGGAAGAAAAATGGTTCATGGGTCTGAACCCAAAAATATTTCCAAAAGTCCTGCCATTAGGGGCCCCGGGATCCTGCCAGAAAAACAAATACACATATTTCTGGCCAATACACCAAACATACTGCAATTTCAGCAAGTTGAGGTGGCCGCGGGCTGCTCTGAAGCGGCGAGCGGAGTGTGCGGCGAGCTGCAGCCCCAACCTCCTGTGCGCAGGACGGTGGGCTCCGAGGGGTCGGGGGTCGTCTGCAGAGACCTCAGCAGGGTGTCCACGTGAGGTGGGCTTTGCCATGACTATCATCCTGGACTTCCCACTTGGAGAATGCTTAGTATAAGCAGCCTATGCAAAGAATCCAAACTTACAGCTGGGGAGAGTGGAGAGGAGAACACCCAAGGGAAGCCAGTGACTGGAGTTCCTCCCTGCCCCTTATCCGAGACCGAGAGCTGACAAGATCCTTGCCACGGCAGAACGCTGGACTTGGGCGGCTACTTCTCTGTAGCTCATGTCCAGACCATGACGATCTCTTATAGGAGGAAGGGCAAGAGGGTCTCTGGAGGCCCCATGGCTTGCAGGAACCTAGCTAAGCACCCCTCCACCCACCCTAATCTGGTAAGTGCTGTTGTGGCAGGACGTTCACAGTTCACAGAGGATTCATGCAGACATCACCAGTCCCCTACGTCCACCCCACCCCCTCTCTCCCAGCTGAAGAGCCCGCAATGAGGCCCGGGCGCCCTGGGACAGAGGGTTGTAAGTACTGACGGGGCCCGTTCCTCCTGCCGCCCAGCCTGTCCTCTCCACCACAGGCTTCAGGAGACACAAAGGCATAAAAGACAGAGCTCTGCTCCCCGGTGGGACACAGATACACTTCAGAGGAATGAGCACATCATAAGAGCAGGTATATTTTAATACTGCAAAGGGCCAAACATCTCCAAGCCCAAATTCCTGCCCTGCATGAGTAAAGGCGAACCACAGGCCGATCTGGGAAAACCTCTCTGCCACATCCAGTGCTTTGTGATAATAACACTTATGGATTATAGTGGAGTTTGAACTGTATTTTCAATTATCCAAAATGCTCACTCGTCTGGTGCCTGCGCTTTTTATCCATCTGGGGAGCAGAGCTGTGCTTGGCTAATTTAACATGGAGCATTAAACGGGGCCTGTTGAATTGGGCTCCCCACAGGACCACCCATTAGGCTGCTGGCTGCAGCTGCCCTCCACTGTCCTACCACTTGTTCTGAGTGGGCCACTCCCCCCCCCCGTGCCCACCTCCCCTCCAACCTGTCCCCAAGTGCCATCTGCAATTTTCCAGATCACTGAGGAGCTGATGGCTTGTTTGTGTCACACTGCCGAGACTTTCAGCTTCTATTTGCATTTACTCTTGATCTTCCAGGACAAAAAAAGAAAAAGGCAAAAGAGATCTGTTTTCCAAGAGCCTAGTTTGGATGAGGCTTTCCAAGTCCCCCGGGATTTCAAGGTGAATCAACTAATAACTCGAGAGCCCTGGTGGAGCTGGAAGAGGGGCGGCCGAGGCGTGGGATCACCATTTCTTCATTCCTTTGAGGATGAGAGTGAGATCCCAAGGCCGTGATTGTTATCTCAGCTGTAGGAAGAAAAGAGGGGGCCTTTCAAGCACCTGGATACACTGGCCTCACCATTTCATAGCAGCCAGCATGGATCACTGGGGACCTGCCCCCTCTTTTCCACCTACATGTTATTCCAGCCATAAATCCAAGTGACAAGCTTGAACTTTCCTCAATTGACATGTTTACAAGGGAAGTCCACATTTGACAGGAAAATTAAGCCTATCAATCACTTAACGAGCTCGTTAATGAATGGTTCTCTGATCTCCACTGGTAGCTGGGTTTATTGATTACGGAGGGGGCAGCCAGGGCCCCAACCCCTTTTCCCCTCTGCTTTGGCCCAGCTCCCGACCACCCCCACCTTCTGCCAGATGTTGCTGCCCTCTGACCTCCCTCCGCCACTCCCAGTCTCCCTCACCTCCCTAAAGCTCAGCAGAGGGTTCTGGTTCAGGGTTTATCGAGAGGTCAGACCCCCTCCTGGCTCTGTTCTCTGACAGAACAAAGGGAACAGATGCAGGCTTGGCCTCCAAGCACCCACCCGGCATATGGAAGCTATCTCCTCTGTCCCAGTAATTACCCAGGAGCTTGCTTGTTCAATGGCTTTGGTTTTTATTGCACAGAAACCAACCTATTCCCCAACATAAAACACTTTAACGGTATCTCCCTCCGGGGTTTCTGGGAGAGGTCCTGTCAGGTATAAAATGTGCAGAACCCCCCCTGACAGCCAGCCCACAGGAGTGAGGTCTTCACAATTAAAAAGGGGGAGACAGGACAGGGAGGAGGAGGAACTGCAGGGTGGGCTTTGTTAGTGGCACAAAGGAGTCAGGGTCCCACTGAGTTTGGAGGATGAGCAGAACTTTCCAGATCATCTAACAGGAAGTTTAAGGAGGGGAGGAAGGAGAGCTGGGATTGCTTAAAAACACAACCCACCTCCTCCCATTTCCAACTCACAAGAAATAGGGCCAAAAGTTGGGGTCAGGCATCAAACACTTGAGTGAATATTTTGTGTAAGAATAAATGATTGTATATATCATGAAAAAGCCTGGAACTTAGTATAAACTCAATTAACATTAGTATATACTCAGTTAACATAAACAACACAGTTCTGTTCCAGACGTTGTACCTATAGCCTTGCTGAAGGACATAAACTTGAATTTACTCAATGAGCAGCAGAATGAAGGAAGCAATGAGTCATGGGCTAAAAATGGGTGGATCTTGGTCCCAACTAAGCCCTAAGCTTCTGCTTCAACGAAGAGAGTGGAGACTCCCTGGGTTTCCTCTCTGAACCTTGTGCTGGGCCACTTGGAGAAGGTGGCAGAGCCTGAGATGTGAGCAGGTGAATTTGTTTCCTAGGACTGCAGTGGCAAATGACCACCATCTGGAAACTTAAAACAGCAGAGATGTGTTCGCTCACAGTTCTAGAAGTTAGAAAGCTGAAATCTAGGTGTCCAGAGATCTGTGCTCTCCCTGAAGGCTCAAGGAGAAAATTCTTTCCTACCACTTCTAGCTCCTCCCAGCAAAACTTGGCATGCCTTACCTTGGAGCAGCATCCTTCCAGCTCTGACTGCAGCCTCCCTCCCTAAGTGTTTACGAGTCCACTCTTCTTCTTTTAATAATACCAGCCATTGGTATGTTCATTGCGGCACTGTTCACAATAGCAAAGGTATGGAAGCAACCCAGATGTCCAAAAATAGATGATTGGATCAAGAAGATGTGGTACATATACACAATGGAATACTATTCAGCATTCAAAGACGATAAACACATGCAATTTGCACCGACATGGATGGAATTAGAGGGAATCATACTCAGTGAAATAAGCCAGAAAGAAAGAGAAAAATATCGAATGGTTTCACTTATAACAGGACTACAGGGAAACCAAATAGGAGAGAGACA